>JAHLSL010000175.1:6238434-6262067 GCA_025920805.1 Petroica traversi | reverse complement strand
CCATCAAGGTTACTCCCAAAATTCAGAGCAGCAGGTGGGTCTCCATCGGGGTTACTCCCAAAATTCAGAGCAGCAGGTGGGTCTCCATCGGGGTTACTCCCAAAATTCAGAGCAGCAGGTGGGTCTCCATCGGGGTTACTCCCAAAATTCAGAGCAGCAGGTGCGTCTCCATCGGGGTTCCTCCCAGAAGTTCTGGGACACTCAGTGCCACTGAAGTGTTGGACTCAAAGCTGTGCAAGGCCTGAGCCCAGTGCAGCAGGGCCAGCAGGTCCTGAGCTTGCAGTCAGAAATGCGCCAGGTGCAGATTGCAGCGAGCTGTGCTGCGCCGGCCTGGAAATTCTGTGTATTATTGTACGTCCTGTGGTTGCTTTGCCTGAGATTTGAGTGCTGTTGGTAAAACTCTCCTGGGCCCCTTCTCTTTGCAGCCAACATGCCACCCTTCGCAGCCGTCCCCGCAGGCAGAGCCCTTCAAGGCGCTGGTGGAGCGCTGCCGCTCGGAGCCGCTCTCGCAGAGCACCCCCATGGGGCTGGACCAGCTGGGAGGGCGCATGCAGCACCTGCTCCGCAGACGTGGTGAGTCCCTCTTCTCTCCCAGCTTTGTTTCTTGGGTGTCACCCGTCCTGCAGAGCCGGCCGAGGGCAGCAGGGCTGGAAAAGTCAGGAGTGGGGATTGCATCTGTGCTGGTGACATCCCTGATGCCAGGTGAGGGAGCTCTGAGAGCCGCATGCTGGGGAATTTCTTGCTGGCTGATAGGATCTTCTTGTGCACAGTGTGTTTATGAAATAAAGGTGTTTTCTCTCTCTAATGTCTGTGAACACAGTCCCTGTAATGTGGTTATGAACAGGTAGGCACGTGAGGTGTAAAAGCTGTTCAGAAACTGCTGTGTGAGTTTATTTTTGGTGGTTTTCTCTTGGATTTCTGTCCTCTGAGAATCCTCTGTGGTGAGTACTCACCAAATACTCACCTTTTGGAAGTGGTGAGTGGTGATGGATGCTGAGACCACAACTCAAGTCTGATGGAAACACAAGAAATGATGGGGGTTTTTTCCCTCTTCCTTGGGTACTTTTCATGATGAGGGAGGGAATATCATGAGGCAAAGACTGAGGTGCCCTCTCTGCATTTGTCCTGATCCCAGTGACACCAGAGAGAGAGCACCGTGCAGTGTATTTGCTGGCAGGGCCTCGTGCTGGCAGGTGAATTGGCCGATGAGTGAATAGATGACATCATTCTTTGAACCTCCTAATTAAAAAGATTGATAATGAGACAAAGGAAATGATTTCCTGGAGGACCACTGCTGGCATGAAGAACGCAGTGATTTAGTGATGGGCAGGCATGGAGCGCTGCCAGCTTGTGCTGGCATTGCTCGGGAGCGCTCCGGGGATCCGGGCTGCTGATGGATGGTGGCAGCACATCAGGGTTCAGCAGAGCTGGGCAGGACAAGGCCAGTTGGCTGCCTGTGCTGTTAATTGATGGCTCTGCTGCTGGGGTGCAGAGTTCCCAGCTCAGGGAGGTCACACACCCCCTCAGAGCGAGCATCCTGCGTTTGCTCGCTGCTCCATCCATCGCCCGCCGCCTCCCGCTGCAATCAGCACCGTGCTGCAGCCTGGCTCTCCAAGAGTCTCCAAAGTGAAACGTGGGCTGCTAAAAATAGCAGCAGGCTGCCTGCATCAGCACTGAGGAAATAGGTCTCAGTGCAATCTCTCTCCCAGCAACGCTGGAATAGAATCAGGATGGCTGCCCAGCCAGGCTGCAGCAGCATCCCAGCCCTGCTGTGCTCTGCTCTGGGCAGGGCAGAGCTCCCTCTTTGGTTTGGGGGTCTCCACTCTCCCCAAGCCTGGAACCATTTATTCTGGTCTCAAACCCCTCAGGGGTGATAGATTCTGAAACCTCTGCCTGGTTAGAGGTACGTCAGGAGTTAGAAATTGAGCATTGTGCATCTTTTAGGAAAGAATCCCAGAATGTGGCTGTTCTCTGTAGATCCTTGCTCCATGACTGGGATGAGGAGCCTGCAGGTGCTGGAAGCACGTGTGGGGATGCAGGTAACCATGTGTGCACTGCCTGGATCACATGTAACAGCTGCTGTGAGGGCACCAGTGCTGCTCATCTCTGTTTCCTTCGCTCCAGTCCAGGGGATGTGAAGAACCTGATGAAAGAAGGGATAAAACCTAAATTTGCTAAATGCAGGAGGGAAAACTCTGTTTTTAGAATTGCAGCTTCACCCCAAAAAGAGAGGGATAGGATGTGGAGCTGAAAATTTGGGTTGATTGGAAAAGTAGAGCTCATTTGCCTCTTTTTCACAGGCTGCTTTGTGCCTAGGTAGTGCCATCTGCAAGGCCAGGGGTCTGGTGTGAGTGGTATCACTCAAAGCAAGAGTAGAACTGCACCTGTGAGGGCTTGGCCTGAAACATTGAGGGTGAGAACCAGCCCAGTTTCCTTAAAAAAACCCAGCTTTTATGGACTTAACCATTTCTGTTTTGTGTATGCATTGGAGGAGCTGTTTCTTTTCCAAGGCCTGGCATCCTGTGCAGCTCAGCGAGGTGCACTGGGATTGCTGCAGGTGCTGCTGCCCCAGGGAGCTGCTCCCAGGGTAGGTTGATGAGGGTCTCCAGCTCCTGGAGCTCCTGGCAGATCCTCATGGCTCCATACCCAGCTGGGCTGACCCCACCCCAGGATGTGGCTCCCGGCTCAGCCTTTTTGTAGTATCCACACTGCACTATTTCTCTTGCATCCCAAGAGCACTGAATAAAGCACCTAAATATACTCCGTGCTCTCTTTTTCTAAAGGAGAGGTTGAATGAGTCTCTCGCAAACAATTTTGTTTCTTTCATTTAAAAGAACAGCCTCCGCCCCCAGCTTGAGCTAAAGCACAGCATTTATCTTTTGTCATTCCTTTCTTTTTTTTCTCTGTTCCCGTGGATTTTCTCCTGGCAGCTGAGAACGAGCAGGCTTCAAAGACCCTGAAGGTGCGCGGGAACTGCAGGAACGGCGGCCGTCGATGGAACCTCTTCAAGCCTGGAGCTGAGAAGCTGCAGATCAGTCGGGTAAGGAGCTGTGTGGAACGTGCCTGTGCCTGCTGCAGGGCTGGGGTTTGCCTGCTTTTAGGCTTTGTGTTCAGAACAATGTGCTTGGCTAACAGCTTTGTCAATCCTGGGTCACCAGCATGGGGATTTTTTTTGTTTGTTATTATTTTTTAGCAATGAAAGCACAGGTGCATCGTCCTTTCCCTCAAATCAGTGTCCCCTCAATGTCTGGCAGAGGTTTTTGAACTGTCACTGGGCCTCCTGTGCCTGTGGCTGAGTATTCCTTGCAGGTGGAGGCAACTGTGACGTTTCACATGGCCCTCAGATCTGCTCCGTGGTTGTGATGGGTTTATTTTTTCCTCCTTCCCATTTTAGCCATGTGTCCTTTGGGTTTGGTGCTGCTCCCAGCACCATCTCGGTGACAAATTCACGTCACTGCTTCTTTTCTCAAAGTGTTTTGCAAATATATAGACACAATCCACTTGGTTCTTTTTTTGTGAATGATGCTGCTAGTGGTAGAAGCAAAAGCTGTTGTGGGCCTGGGGATGTTCATGTGTTTGTCTGGAAAAAATTCAGAAAAGATGGCAAGAAATGTATAATTTTTCTGATATGTTTCTTTGCTTGGGTGAAGGGTTGTTTTTTTGCTGTGTTTGAAATCTGGAGGCCTTCGTTATTTTGTAGTTGTGTTGTGGGTTTGTTGTGCTCATGAATTTGGTTTCACTGCTACCCAACAGATTCAGGTGTCCAAAACCCAGCAGATTTCCCAGCTTGCAATGTGATGCAGGCAGAGTTTTCTAGTGACAATGGCAGCAGAGCTTTAGCCCTTGCTGTTCCTCTAGGGCACACGAACAAAGGATGATCTGGGAGCCAGCAATTTCCCTGCTGGAGTGGAGAGGGGAACTGACCTTCTGTTGTGTCTCTGTGGCTCTTCCCCGCCCCACTGCTGTCCTTCCTTACCAGACCTTTATTGTACTCTCTTCCCCTTTGATATTTGCTGAACTGCCTTCCTGAAATGTGATTTCCAGGGAGGCCCTGGCCTGTGTGTGTGTTTTTCCATCTCAGGAGCAGTGGGTTGGCAGTGAGTGAGGCTGACTTCTCCGTGCTCCTCGTGCTGGGTGTTGGTTTCCAGGGAACGCGTGCAAGGATGGACTGCTGGATTTTTGGTTGCTTGTGACTCTCTGGAATTCCATCTTGCAACACTTCTGTTTTCTTTGCTGGGTTTTTGTGGGCTGAGGTACAAAGGCAGAGGAGAGGTAGACAAGGAGCTCAGCACTTCTTTGTCTCTTCCTTCCCTTTGGCTCCTACCTTGCTGCCCAGACACGAACTGCTTCTTTCAACTCAGGAAGGCTGTGCTGGTTTCAGACAAGCTGAACATCTAAAACTTTGAACAAAGTTTTCCTGGAAGACAAAATGATCCCAATCCAATAAATCTGTTTGTCCTTGGGGCCAGGATAAAGGCAGGTGCCTGCAGAGCAGTGAAAGATCCTGTTGTGCCTTGGAATGTCTCAGGTGTGTTTTCCATTAGCTGTGTCCTTGTTCAGGATCTGGTATTGACCAGTGCATGGATGTATTTGGTCCTCCTTAATTAATTATTTTATGAATCCTTTAAGAGAGGTCTTTGCAACTTTCATAGCTGTGCTGGAGGGCCTCCTGGAAGCCAAGGTGCTGTTTTGATACAAAATTGCTCCCGAATAATCTGTGCCCTGAGCACCCTGATAAAGGCAGGCCTGTTTCAGATTGCATAGACAATCTTAGAGAGGCTGGGCAAAACTGAAACCTCAGGCAAGCCAAAAACCCTGCTGAAGTTTGGGAGAGGTTTGCTAAGAAACTGCTTCTCCTGTGGTGATGGCTGGGAAGGATGTGGGGTTGGAAAGGGGATTGAGCTGCTCATGATCCCAGAGATCTGTGAGTGCTGTTTGGCTCAGCCACAGCCATGCCAAAGACTTGTGCACCATTTAGACTGAGAATTGGGGAGGTCTTTTCATAAAGCAGTTTTTTGTGAATTATGGCAAACAGGCAGCTCTGGAACCTGTGCAGGGGTTTATAAATCAGAGGTGCTGTGCAGGTGCTGCAGGAGCAGGATATGTAAATGAGGCTCACAGGAGCAGTGCTGCAAAACTCATCTGTCTCTTCTGCCCCAAGCGCTGTGAAGATCTGCAGGGCTGCAAATCACCTCTTGGCCAAAAAAAGTTCCTACTCTGGCAAGACTTATGATCTGGGGTGAGATTTGTGGGCAGGGGAGTCTCTTGTCAGGTGCTTTCATTGACAGCTGACCCAGCAGAGCAGTGCAGAAAGCAGGGATTTATCCTTCCAAAGCAGAGGCCTGGCTTGTGCAGGACCCGTGGTGATTTCCTTCTTGGAAATTTTGGGAGTGGGAATTTTGAGGTGGGGAGAGAGTGGGAGGAGACTGACAAAGCTTCAGGTTTGTCCTTGGGTGCACCAATCCCTTGGAGGGACGAGGGTGGCTGTGCAAGAAGAGCACTGTTGTCCCTGCAGGTCCTTCCCAGCTGCAGAGCCCTGTGAGCCCTCAGAAGCTGCTTATTCTTTGCACAATGTGTAGATTTTGGCAAAAAACTTCCCTCTTTCCCCTTCTTTTTTAGGGAGTAGGATGCTGCTGCTGGTGTTTTTGTGTGGGGTTTTTTTGGTTTTGGGATAGTTGTATAAGTGAGTTAGACACGGTCTGTTTTTTGTGGAATAAATAAGGATATTACTCCCATTTTGTAGGTGGGAATAAGAAAACTGAAGCACTGGAGGGTGGCACATGTGGAGCCATACAATATATTTTTTTCTTATTTCTCTCCTAATTTAAGAAACAGATAAAAATAAATAGGGTCAGACTTCTAAAAGCTTTCAGTCTTGAATTTTTCCCCATAGTACACTCTTCAACCTGGAGAAACCTCTGTGTTGAAGCAGTTTATGTGCAGAGCATTTTGGTTTAGCACTTAGGTCACTCAGAGTCTTTGCTTTTATGGGAGCAGTTTGGCACAATCAAGACCAACTGCAGGAGGCCTCAAGGTGCCCTGAACTGCAAATTTTGCTGCAGCAGAGATCCCCAAGAGTGCCCTGAAAGGCTGCCCTGACAGGACCCACAGCATCTCTGATGCCTCTGATTTACCCTCAGGCTGATCCTTGGGGCAGTGGGAGCAGTGGGTTCCTTTCTGCAGCCCCAGAATGGTGCTGGGACATGTTTTAAGGTTTGCATTTCAGAAGCAGAGGGTGGCAGTCCCATCCTGACCCAAACCACTGCCTCTGCTGCCCCTTTTAAAGGAACTTTTTGCTTCTTCTTGGCTGCCCAGTCAAAATCATCTCAGCTTTTTCCAGACAGATACTGTGGGGATGTGCTCCAGGAGGAAATTCAGCCCTTCCTAAAATGGGAAGCCTCCTCTCAGGGGTGGATGTGTCTTAGTTCTCTCTTTCTTACCCGTGATGGGAGATTTAATTCCCAGCTTTTTAAGATGACTGCAGCCATTCCTGTTCTCTCCTCTTTCCTTCTCTTCTTGCCCTGCTGGTGTACCAGGGACTGAAGCCCAAATTGATATGCTGGAGGAAGGCACTGTTAATTAGCTAGACTGGAAACTTTGCATGAGAGCAGCTCCTTTTGACATCCCCTATACTAATAATAGGCAGGCCTGCTGTGCAGAGGTGTTGAATATTCACAGAACCCACCCCCCTTCCCCAGCCTGTCCTTTCTCCTCTGGAAGTCAGGAGCTCTTCCCAGAGCCTGCTGGGGGGTTGCCAGAGAGATGATGGTGGAAATGCCAGTCTGCAGCTCCCCAGAGCTAAATCCCCACTGGCTGTGTTTATGAGGAATAGGAAATTCAGGCACCGTGCAGCCTGCAGGAGAGCAGAGGGAAGGGGAAGTTGGTTTGGGTGGGAAATGCTGCTTGATATTCAGGGCCAGCTCTCCAGCCTGCTATTTTTATCCTCTCACAAAGTGCTGAGTGGGCAGTTTGGGCAGAGGGGGATTTTTTTTTTCCCTTTTCCAAGTGTCCTGGCCCGTGTTCCTGTGTACTTGGGCAGGAAGGGGGATGTGCTGGGGCTCCTGGGATGTGATCACAGTCCCTGTGTCCTCGGGAACAGGCTGGGAGAAAAGCACAGTCCCGTGGCTTTCCTGGTGCTAATTAGTTTAAATATCAGCGTGCTGCCATGAGAGGTTTATGTGCATGTATGGAGGGCTGCCAGGAAAACAAATCCTTGTTGAATCTCTCTCCCCTCATCTTAAACATTGAGTACTTCTGCTGGCAGGCTATGTCTGAGCCTTATATTTTGGGGAGGGCTGCTTTATATCTTGTGAAACCTATTTGTTGCTCCACTTAGCTGTGCTCAGAAGTCTTTATGGAGGGTTTTTTTTTAATATTTAACCATTTAGAAGTGTTCTTTGCAAGTTCTGAAAAACTCTTTTTTTTGCAAGTTCTGAAAAATTGTGATGGTGTGCTGTTGTTAAATCAAAATTGTCTTGCTCATTCAAGGGGGAAACAGGGATTGAGCCTCAGAATGCGGCAGTGCTGTGATCCAGCCCCATCTGTGTGTGTGAGGAGTGCCCAGGCAGGCTCCCTGCACCCCTGGGCTTTGCAGCACCTGAGCTGGGTGTGATCTGCAGGCTCTGGGAGCTGGGCAGAGCACGCAGGGCAGAGTGTGAGCTCCAGGTCAGCCCTGAGCCCATTTGCATCCCTCTCGCATGAACAGTCCCTGCTCTGGGCTCCCTCCCTGGGGATTGGGGTGAGGAGCAGTGCAAAGCACGTGGTAGGAAGCCTGGAACTAGAAATGAGTGGTATTTCCAAACTCTCCATGCTCTGGTTATTTAGAAGAACATTCAGAAGTGCTGTGGCTCTGTACAGAGCAGGGCTGGGGGCACAAAACCTTTGGTGATTTTGGCGTTGCTCCTGCAGTGCCATAACTGTGGTGTTTTCCAGCACTCCTGGCCACAAACAGTGACTGAATCCTCCCAAGGAGAGGTTTGAAATGACAAATGGTCACCTTTGAGTCGTGGCTTTTATGTGCAGGGTAGCACAAGAGAAATTTGAAGTTCCAGACTTCTCAGCTCCTCAGCAGTTATGTGGAAATCTATATTAAGGAGAATCTCAGCTTCCAGTTCGTGATGGTTTTTATGGTGCCATTGAACCTCGGGGTGTCTCTGTGCAGCTGCAGGTGGTAGGTACTGCATCCTACATGGCATTAAATGTGTGTGCAGTGGTGACTGTACATAATCACTTCTATAGTTCAAATGGAGCTCTCATCTAACTTTAAATAGCACTTTGGAATGGCTCCTTTCTCCTACTGCTCAGTAGTTCCACCTTGATTGCTCTGCTTCAACTCATTACTCAGCTCTGTCACTGCGCTTCACTCTGGGATATGGTTTATACAAAAGAAGCTTTAATGTAAACTCAATTTGTGTTGCATTGCTAAAACCTTAATGACATTTTGCTTGGCAGCAGTATAGACTCTGTGGTTTGCCCTTCCCCAGTGCACCGTGTTCCCAATAAACTTAAGTCCGTGGTAGGTGTAGCATGAAAAATCCCTGAGTAAATATTGGAACAAATGCTTTTGTGGTGCTTCCTGAGCCCTGGCTGCGCTCGGGGTTCAAGGCCACTGTGGTGACACCAGTATTTAGCTGAAAAGGAGCTAAATTTGGGAGGGACAGAGCTCCAAAATGTCTTCTCTAGCTGCTGAGATTCGATTCTGAGATGCACCAGGTTTGGGATGCACCACAGAGGTGCTGCTGAAGCCACTGGGTGGGTGGTCACACCCAGGAAGTCACCATGGGATGGTGGGGAGTGGTTGTGGGGGCATCCCTGGAGTCTGAGATGAGCTGTGAGTGCTTCACTGCATCACCAGCCTGACAGGGCCAGGGAAGATCCCCCTGGGATCCTGGAGAGGCAGGAGCAGTGTCCTGCTCCTGCGAGGAGCTCTGTGATCCCACAGTGTCCACAGCGCTGCTTTGCTTCTGCTGATGACCTGGATGTGGGACCATCCCCTTTGCTGCTCACCCCAAGCTGTTCAAATGGGACGATCCTCATCAGTTTGTAGGGAATTTGTGCAGAAACCCCACATTCAGAGCACCTGCCCACACTGCTGAGGTGCTGGCACCTGAAAATTTGGGCTCCCAGGGAAAGTGCAGCTGCTCTGACTGGGTTTTGCTCTGCCCTTGGCATTCAAGGAGCTGATGCAAGATTTGGTAAGAAGTGTCCTAGTACCTAAGGTAGGAATAAAGGCTCTGATTTTGTCCCTGGTTTTGTCCTGCAGATTTATGGAGGTTTCCACATGTGAATGAACTTGGGATATTGACCCAGCACTGTGCTTGTACTTGGAGGAGTTTGAAATGATCAGGAAAAGAGGCTGCAGAGGGGACTTGGGTGTTACATCAGTGCAGTCATATGGCCTGCAATGAGCTCCTCGGTGGAGCAGGGAAAGCTTTCATCTCCTAATGGACTGCACAGAATATAGAGAATAATTCCCCTAATAAATCTCTTTCAGTCTCTAATATCTAGGGAAATATATTATCCTGTTGTCCAGAAACCTTGAGAGATCAGTCTTAGCTGAACAAGAATAGACATTTCATGGTGGCTGTGCTGTGATGGCATCAGGGGTTGCACTGCAGACACCACCCCCTTGTTGGGGACACAGCATTGGGGACACAGCACAGAGGTTGTGGCCAGTGGGGACCACCTCTGAATGGCCTTCTGGCCCCTGCCCTTGGGCCACTCTTGCCCTCAGCACTGGGTTTAACTTCCTCTGAGCATGGAGAGCTGTTTGGGCACGTGTTGCTTCCCAGGTGAAGCTGTTTTTCCTGCAGCTCTCCGAGCTCACCGAGTGCTGTCTGTGACACACCTTGCTGGCACTCCACGTGCCGGTGTCAGGGCTGTCCCCAGGGTGCTGTGTCTGATCTGGAGAGAGACAGGGAAGCAGAACAACTGCTGCAAGCCAGCAAGGGGCTACTGCAAGCTGCAGCTGGAGTGGGATACCCAGGAGCAGGTTCCTCCGAGAGGGATGACTCCCTTTCCACCCCTCCTCATGCAAAGACTTTACCTAAAAGCAGGAATAACTCCACCACTGCTCTGTGTGTGGCAGGTGCTCCTTAGCTTTGTCTCTTGACACATTTTCAAATTTTGAGGTGGGTTCAGCCTTGCTTGGAGAAACAAACATATCCCAAGCAGTCAGGAAGGGATTTGTCTACCTTTGAAAGGGGCCTTGCTGTGCTGGGGGGTGCTTGGTGTGTCTGAGGTGGCAGATGTGGCAGAGGATGTGTCACACCAGTGTCAGCGCAGTGTGGGAGGGGACTGAGCTGAACAGGGAGCAGCACACTGCACACAGGGCCAGGCCTGAATTGCTGCAGTCAGGAGAGACCCTCCAGCAAGGAAAACCATGAGACAAAGGGGAACAGAAGTGTTTGGAGACTTCTCTGGGGTGCCCTGGCCAGGGGAGTGGGGACTGCCAAGTGCTGAGCTGTGTGTGCCACTGCTGCCTCCAGCACTTCTGGAGATTCCCTAGGACAGGCCTGGGCTTGGCACTGGGAGGGTTTCCATTCCCCCCATGGAAAGGTTGAAACACTAAAGCAGAGTTCTGTGAGCAGGTGTTTTGTTGCCATCCGAGCTGCTGCACCATGGGCTGTCAGGTGTTTGCTCTGTGATTCCTTGCTGGAATTCAGCAGGATAAGAAAGATGTTTCTAGACTCTCCTCCCATCCCTGGCAGCTCAGGGATTTGTGCAGGTGATAAATTCTTCCAGCACTGAGGAGGGAGAGCTGTTCCCCAGCTCAGCCTCTGTCCCTGCTTTTCCCAGTGGCCTGGCTTTGCAGGGGATTGAGCTGCTCGTGGTCCTGAGTGACTTCCCATCATTAATCGTGAACTTGTGACTCCACACATTGATTAATCTGTGACTTCCCTGGAGCCAGGGAGTGTGGAAGTGGGAAGTGAAGTGCCTCAAGCCTGTTAATGGATGCAGGGGTGGCTGAGAGCGAGGGGTGAGGGAGATGTCCTGAGCATCATCCTGCCCAAACGTGGAGTTCTTGCTCGGGCAACACCATCCTGGGAATGAAGGAAGAACCTGGCACTTTCCCAACACCATGTGCTAAAACAAAACTGCCCAATTCCCCTGGCTCAGTTGGCTGTGCAGATCAGGACAGTGTTCATCTCACCCTTACGATGTTCTACAGTGACAAAATTCTTGTAGAAATGAGTTTTGTCCTTCTTTTTCAAGGAGTTGGGGCTTGGGCAAGAAGAACCAGTGGTTGGATCCTTCTGTATGCAGGATTCATTTCCATCCATTCTTTATTTGAGCAATGTCTTTTTTTTCTAAGATATCTCATATTTTATTTTTAATACTGGACAAATACCAAATATTCCTCAAGAGAGATCTGTGATTGCAGCTCAGTTCTGACAGTTGAGAATAGTCCAACCGACGTATTTGCCTCATCTGAAATGCTGCTATTTTGAGCTGTGCTTTTGTTTTTAGCCATCAGTGATAAGTTTGCATTTCCTGCAGATGATATTTTGGGTTGATGTGAGTTGTTAAAGCCCCACTGTGTAAAATGGTTTTCTTCCTGTGTTCCTTTGGGCTTGTCTTTTCTGGTTTGATACCCTCATCCAAACCAGAAGCAGAATTAAATCCCCACATCCCAGCTGGTCATCACTAAATAATTTGTTTTACATCTTGCTGAAGCATTTTAGAAGTGATGCTGCAGGAAGCCTTGTTTCCTCTTCATTTTATTTTTTCCTTCAGTTTGAACTTAAGATAAAGGCAAACTGAACTTTGCAGGCACTTCTTTGGGCATCAGACATTTTCCAGCTATTATTTTGCAAACTATTAGAGCGGCAGATCATGAGGTGGGAACCCAGTTATGCAAACAAAGCCACGTCACTCTTGGCCAAAAATAGCTGCAGTACATGTGCAGTAAGGTGGAAACGAAGGCCTTTGGTGTACATAGAGCAAACAGGGAGGGGGGCAAGAGGGGAAGCTGCAGCTTTTTGTTTCGAGCCTCTCCAGAGATATTTAGAGCAAGTGTGTTTTCCAGAGACAAGCAGAGTTGTATCTTCAGTGGGAAAGGAGTTATTCCCTTCCCTACAGATAAAGGGGACTGAGGGTTGGGGAGATGGCTCTCTGCTCCCGGAGCTGTTGGGAATTTTAACATC
The DNA here is from genome assembly GCA_025920805.1 of Petroica traversi. Lineage (NCBI taxonomy): Eukaryota > Metazoa > Chordata > Aves > Passeriformes > Petroicidae > Petroica > Petroica traversi. The sequence continues at coordinate 6,249,921 of JAHLSL010000175.1, read as the reverse complement.
CAGGTCCCAGCCAGAGCATGAAGAAATACTGGAGAAGAGCTCCAAAATGTTCTCTTTCCTTCCTCTGCTCAGCCCATCTCCAGCACGGGGAAAACCTGGTCCTTGCCGTGTTCTCCTGGGATTCTGAGAGAGCTCTGAGGGCTGGCTTCTCATCTCCTGCAGAGATGCTGCCTGGGCTTAAGTCTTGATCTCCTTTCATTTCAGCCTCATCCAGCACTGCAGTGCCCTAAATAATTTTGAGATCACCCCAGTGGCTGTTTGCTGTGTACTCAGGGATTTGCTGCCTGGGAGTTTTCTGGGTGTTTGCAGCAGGGCTGGGGTCTGGCTTCGTTTAATGTGCTGTAAGTTCCTCTCCACCAGGCTTAAAATAATCTTGTTTCTTCTTTCTGTACCATCACCACCCCGAGCTCCCTTTGCAGTGATGTGTTTAATTGCAGTTTGTTATCGAGCTGTTAGGAGATTGTTTTGGGCCAAGAGAGGGGATAAAACAGGAGCTCAGGTATGGAAAACGCAGCTGTAGGTGGGCAGATGCAGCTACCATTGGATTAAAGTCTCCTTTTTATGAAGACTTGCAATTTCTTATCTCCCAGTACTTTTCTGGGATGAGGCAGAAGGGGGCTGTAAAGTTGAGCAGAGGCTTGATGCCTTCTGTAATGGGCAGAGTGATTCCCAGGCTCATTCCCTATTCCTCACAGAGAGTTTTTGTCTCAATTAGAAATCGTGTTCAAATTATCTCTGAATTCATCCCGAATTGCAAGTGCTTATCAGAACATCTTAATGGCTTCCAACGAGAGTTCTCCGTTCCTGCTCCTCCTCTTTCCAAAGGTGCATATAAAAGCTTTTCTCCTGCCAGAATTCCCAAACAGGGATTTTTATTGCTCAGGTCCCCCCTCCAGGTTTTGTTACAGGTTTCAAGCATCAGGAAGCTTTGCCTGGAGTGTTTTCCACGCAGGATTCCCGTGCAGGTCACGCCATCGGGGCGTCGCTGTATTCCAAAATAGCTGCACATCAGCATGCACAGCTACACGGAGAGGGGAGATTAGTGCTGATTTATTGGCCTGTCAATTAAAGAGGAGCACGAGGATTCTCCCTGCATGGCTGAGATGAAGTGTTGTGGTGGCAGCAAAAGATCAGCTTTCTTCAACCTCACTGCTGCTTCCTATACGTTTATGTTTAATTAAAGTGTTCCTACATCCTGCACTCCTCAACATTAATTCGGAGATGTATTTTGAACCAGTGCCAGGGGAATACATTGTTATGGCATCCTCTTTCCACATCTATTAGCAGGAAGGGGATAATTGAGGAAATCTCACACAGATTTAATTGGGGACTGAGGGCAGGAGCGGGGAGGGGGAGAAACACGAGGCAGAAGTAGGTCAGAAGTTGGGTAACTCTGGCTTGGCAGGGAGCAGAGCTGCTGGAGGCTCCGTGGGGCTCCTGAGGATTGGGGGGACCAGGGGCTGCCACAGGAGCTGCCTCCCATCTGGGTTTAAATGTCCTGGGCACCTCTGTCAGGGTGCCAGGGGTGCTGATCCCTCGGGGGATTGTGCAGGATGGGCGAGGAATGGGGGCTGAGGGCCCAGGAGCTTGGTTTGGGAAAGGATTTCACAGGTTGAAGCTCTAATCTGGAAGGGAGACGTTGTGCTCCCGTTTGTGGCTGCCTGTGCTGGGCTGGGGAGCAGGGCCCTGGTAGGGACAAGACCAGGAGAGCAGGGTCCTTGCAGGGATGAGACCAGGGAAGCAGGGTCCTGGCAGGGATGAGCCCTGAGAGCATGGTCCTTGCAGGGAGGAGCCCAGGGAAGCAGGGTCTTGGCAGGGATGGTCCCTGGGGAGCAGGGACCTGGTAGGGACAAGCCCAGGGAAGCAGGGTCCTGGCAGGGACAAGCCCAGGGAAGCCAGGTCCTTGCAGGGACAGGTGCAGGGAAGCAGAGTCTTTGCAGGGATGAGCTCAGGGAAGCAGGGACCTTGCGGAGAGGAGCCCTGGTGAGCTGGGTCCTGGAAGGGATGAACCCTGGAGAGCAGGGTCCTTGTAGGACTGAGCTGGGAAGCCGGGTCCTGACAGGGACGAGCCTAGGGAAGCAGGGTCCTGGCAGGGATGAGCCTTGGGGAGCTGGGTCCTGGAAGGGACGACTTTAAGGAAGCCAAGTCCTTGCAGGGACGAGCCCTGGGAGCAGGGTCCTTGCAGGGACAGGCCCACGGAAGCCAAATCCTTGCAGGGCCAAGCATCCAGGAAGGAATGTGGAAGCCTGGGTGGGAAGTGGCAGCGAGAGCAGCAGAGGGGAAGCCCCACGGTGCTCGTGACTGGCAGCCTCCTGAGCAGCTCATTGCTGGTGTTTGCCAGCACACCCTGCTGCCTGTGGGCAGGGCTGGGTTAGAGCCTCCACATTCAGCACATAATCACAGCAAACGGGGCTGCTTTTTAATGTGATTTTGCTGACTCACTGAGCAATGCAGGGAAACTCCCAGCTTTTGCTGCACGTTGGCATTCCCAGCCCTGGCAGGGGCAGCTCAGCACGGCCTCCACTCATCCCAGTGTTCCACACTGAGAGATTTGGGTACAAGATGTTTTTGTTGATTGGTGCTGTTGGGGTTGTGGTGCTCAAGGCACTCGTGGCCCTTGGGAAGTTTTTGTGACTCGAGGGGAGCTCAGCACTGCTGGGAGAGGTCCAGCAGGAGCTCTGGCCCTGCTGGCTGGGATCACCGTGCCCAGGGATGCTCCAGGAGCAGGGAGAGGCTGCTGCAGGACGGTCTGGAAGCAGAGGATGAGCAGGAGCAGAAGTGGCCTTGGGAAGAGGCAGCTGAGAAGGAGATTTAACAATCTCTCAGTGTCTGCAGAGGGGGCTCAGAGCAGGGCCCAGTAGTGGTGGTGCCTTTTTCCTGGTGTTAGGAAAATGAAGCCAGACACGGTTAAAGGGGTTGGGGTCTTTCCCTCAGTATTTGAATCAGGATCCCGTTTGATGCATCCACTTCACCCAGGTGACAGCGTGGCAAATGCACCCCCGTCAGTCACACACACCAGTTCTAGACTTTACACAGCCCAGATCCAACAAGGGAGCCCAATGCTGGGGCTGGGCTGGGCTCAGCTCGAGTTTACAGAATCCTCCTGTCAGGAGACCTTGGGTTCCTGAGCCAGCAGAATGTTTGGTGTCCCTGGCTCTGCAGCTCTGGGCTGTTCAGTCTCAGGCCTGCAGAACACTTACAAAACACTGAGCACTGAACTAAGTAAAAGGTTGCAGTGTGCATGCTGCTGATACTTGTGGATACAGAGAACTGTGTAAAAGGGATATAAAGAAGAGACAAAAATCATTCTGGCATCAGTGGCACCAGGGGAATGGGCAAGGACTGATCCCAGCAAGCTCCGCCTGGACATGAGGAGGGACTTCTTTCCTCTGCAGGTGATAGAGCACTGATTGCTGGGAGTTCCCCTCACTGGGGTTATTCCTGAGCTGTCTGGACACAATCCTGTGCTCTGGGCTGGAGCAGGGAGTGCGACCAGATTCCCCCGTGGTCCCTTCCAGCCTGACCCACTCTGGGATCCCATGAAGCAGCTGCACTTTGCCATTATTCCATAACTGGAGCTGGGCTGATTCTGTGCCTGGTGCCTTTTGCAGGCCTGGCCCTGTGGTTTAGCTCCAGGCTGGGAGCAGAGCAGCCCCTGCAGAGGTGTCCAGGTGTGTGTTGGGTTGGGCAAAGCTCGTGGCACAAACCGGGGCTGGGTCTGCTGTTCTGAGCTTGTGCGAACAACAAGAAAAGCAGCATTTGCCCTCAAGAGCCCACACTGCAAACACAAACACTTTCTAACAGGCAAAATATGAGAGGGGAAAAAAAAGCTTTAATTACAAATCTTGTAGAATATTTTTACTGGCTTTCCTGAAAGCCTCTTCCATCAGCATTGCCAACCTGAAGCATCAACAAATACAGTTCTGGCTTAGAAACTGGTGTAATTAGGAAATGCAAACACACAGAAAAGGGTGGGGGCTATTTGCCTCCGTTTTTTGAGCCTTGAGGGAGGCACTTCTCAAGCTTTTACATCCAGTCACACAGAGCAGAAATATTTTCAGCTTTAAAAAAAAAAAAAAAAGAAAAATGGTTTTCACAATAGCTGCAGGTCACAGGCTGTTTCTCAGGCTGTACCATGGGGCAAACCCCTTGTGCCACTCAGGGCTGTGGCTGCCATGCCTCCCTGCCAAGATTTGGGGTTTATTCCCTCATTCCTGCTTTCTAGGATTCTCCCCCACTGCGGGGTGCTGCTGAGATGGGGAGCCTGTGCATTTCTCTGGGATGAGTTTTCCCTCTCCAGCCACCAGTTGTAAAACCCACTGGGGCTGCAGATGCGCCGGCATGTGCTGGAACAGAATGTACAAAATATCCACTCCTCAAGGACTTGGCTTTGTGTACTCCAGTGGCTGATGTCAGAGGATGGAAAAGGTCTTGTTTTCTCCGGAAATCTTTATTCTTAATGTGCATTCGAGACAGAGAGGCAAAAAAGTGTGTTCTTCTAAACCTAAGTTAAGAAGCCTGTTCAATTTTTAAACAGTTACATAAAGCCATCAAAGTCTGACAGGAGAGAGATGCAAGTTGGTGCAAAAGAAAATGGGAAAAAGAAGCTGAAATGGAGTGTTAAACTAATTCCCCCAGGCTTATACCTAAAACAGCCTTAACTCATCGATGAACCTGCTCCTATGCTTTCATTTTTTTTCCTTCCTTTCTCATATTTTTCCTTTTTCTTGCCAACTGTGGTTTTCATGTTGCTGAGTCCTGGCTAAGTGTGAATGCTTCTTGAGGCACCACTGCTGCTTTTACCCAGCCAGTTCTGGGTCCACATGAGCATTTCTGGGCTATTTTTGGGGAGACAAACCTGTGGACGTGAGCAGTGGGAATGGGGCTGAAGCACAGGAGAAGGATCCTGGGCTCCTGAGTGGTTTTGCTGCTCAGCAGCCAGATCTGGGTGAGATTCCATGGTTTTGCTGCTCAGCAGCCAGGCCTGGGTGAGATTCCATGGTTTCCCCTGGTTTTGCTGCTCAGCACCCAGGTCTGGGTGAGAGTCCCTGGTTTTGCTGCTGCTCAGTGAACGTTTGGGACTGAGACTTGAGCCTTGGTGGGGAGCAAGTGCTGCTTTGGCCCATGGCTCAAAGCCAGCTGAGCCTTCCCAAAAACATCTGCCAGTTCCTGATGGAAGTTTTTTCTTCAGTTCTGCTGTTCTGATGGAGTTTGTCACTGTCTTTACCAGAGCAGGAGTGGACACTGAGCAGCTCCCCAACACCCCCTGACCATTTCCCTGCAGGTACTTCCATAGAATCCCAGAATGGTTTGGTTTGGAAGGGACTTTGAAGATTGCACCCGTGCCATGGGCAGGGACACCTCCCACTGTCCCAGGCTGCTCTGAGCCCCATCCAGCCTGGCCTGGGACACTGCCAGGGATCCAGGGGCAGCCACAGCAAATCTGGGAATTCTATCCCAGCACTTCCCCACCCTCAAAGGGAACAATTCTTTCATTCTCCATTAGACAGCAGATATTCATGAAAGGCTATAGGATCACACCTCTCTGGATAATGCATAGCAGATCTTTGAGTAATATTAATCTATTTTTATCTACTACCTTGATCCTAGAAATCCATTATAGCTGGTCCTGTCTAGACATGATCAAGGACATACTTTCAACTCCCATTATTTTTCGATAGCATTAATATTCAAGCAGGTCTTTGTCTTAAAAAATGTATTCTGAAAGCTGTGGTTATTGAGGAAATTCACAGAGAATAAAAAGAAGTCCTGTGACAGAAAGGATGTCACCTCCCAGAAGTACCCATGGAGGGTGGCTGGCACGGCTGCTCTCAGACAGCTTTTCACCCCAGTGACTCTGAGCCATCACTTCTTTGAGGCTCAAGAGGCAAATGAAACTCAGAAAAGCCTGATTATTTCCTCCAGGTCATGGTGGAAATGAATTTGGGGATATGAATTACCTGCTCTCCACTCCTGCCCTCTCTGTAGGTTATGAGCGTTTTTATTCAAGCCTTGGCATTTCTGAGGTCACATTCAATCTGGAGAACCTGGCTTTGGTTAACCCCAGCCACTCACCTCCCTCACACCTGCTGGAAAGGACATGTTCAGCTCAAAATAGCTCCCACAGTGTAATTGTGCCACTGAATCTGCAGGGAGTCACAGTTCGGTGGTGCTTGGCTGGAACTGGGAGCCCTGGTCTGCCCCTCTGGGGAGAGGGGAGCACAGGTGGGAGCCAGGAATGTCTGAGGGAACCTTCCTTACATGAAGTCAGGATTGGATTCATGTCCTCTCTCATGCACAGCAAGGCTTTGTTCTCTGAGAAGGAGTCCTAGAGAAAGCTGCTGGGGGGGAAAAAATGCTCAAAATTCAAGGTTTGCATAAGTCTGCTCTTTAAAAAGCGGAGACTCCCAAGTGCTCTCTGTAAATCGCAGCATTTCCTTCCTGTGTTTGAGCAGTGCCTGCACCTCCTCTGAGCTCTCCTCAAGCTGCAGGACATCACTGTTTACTTTAGGGTCCCTGACTCTGTGGCTCCAGCCTGAAGGTCTGACCAAAAATAATATAAAAATCTGTTTTCAGCACATTCAGAGCACGAAAGCTTCTCTGTGTTTTCTGTGCTTCTGAAGAGCCACCCCTGTGTGTGCATGGCAGCGTCCCAAAGGCACTGCCCTGGCTGGGAGGACTGGGCTGAAGGTCTCACTGATGAAAAACAAGCTGGATTAAGTTTTTTTCTTTTGCCTTCTCGTCACAAGTTGGGAAAACTTCCCTCCTTTCATGGCCAGGTGGCTGTGTTGTATCAGAGCTGCCATTGCATTGCTGAGGTGGCTGAAGTTCAGGGATAAAAAAAGTGCATTTCACAGTTCTGGGGGATTCTTTGGCACAACAGTATAAAAACACAAGTGATTGTCGTTGGAAAAACTCAAAATATTTCTGCTCACACAGCCTCAGGTAAAGGACTGATAATGAAGGTGGGTCACAAGGGAGCCAATTTCGGCATAATTAAATCCACTGGTGTTTGCTGACACAAAACAGAAAAGTTTGATCTACTCTGTGTGGCTACAGTCACTGCTCAGTCAAAAATCATGGAACCAGAGAGGAGTTTGCATTGGAAGAGACCTTAAAGCTCATCCAGCCATGGACAGGGACAGCTTCCACCATCCCAGCCTGGCCTTGGGCACTGCCAGGGATCCAGGGGCAGCCACAGCTTCTCTGGGCACCTGTGCCAGGGCCTGCCCACCCTCCCAGGGAACAGTTCCTGCCAATATCCCATTAACCCTCCCTTCATCATAAGGCTGTTTCCCCAAAATCACATGGCAGGAAGAGAAAGAAGGGTTTGCAATTCCTGTGCTTGGTGTCAGCGGGAAAGGGTGGAGTGGGAGCTGAGGATGCTTCAGCCAGGGCTGGATGTGGAGCTGCCAGGTGTGGATATGGAGCCAGGTGAGGATGTGGAGCCCAGGTGTGGATGTGGAGCCAGGTGTGGATGTGGAGCTGCCAGGTGAGGATGTGGAGCCAGGTGAGGATGTGGAGCCAGGTGAGGATGTGGAGCTGCCAGATGTGGATGTGGAGCCCAGGTGAGGATGTGGAGCCAGGTGTGGATGTGGAGCCCAGGTGTGGATGAGGAGCTGCCAGGTGTGGATGTGGAGCCAGGTGAGGATATGGAGCCAGGTGAGGATGTGGAGCCCGGTGAGGATGAGGAGCTGCCAGGTGTGTATGTGGAGCCAGGTGTGGATGTGGAGCTGCCAGGTGATGATGTGGAGCCCAGGTGAGGATGTGGAGCTAGGTGAGGATATGGAGCCCAGGTGAGGATGTGGATCCAGGTGAGGATGAGGAGCTGCCAGGTGTGGATGTGGAGCCAGGTGAGGATGTGGAGCCAGGTGTGGATATGGAGCCCAGGTGAGGATGTGGAGCCCCGGGGTGGAAGGCAGGAGGGTTGTGGGTCAGTGGCTGCAGTGCTGGAGAGCTCTGGCATTGATGGATCAGAGAAAACAGGGAGATCTCCCAGCTTTGCTGCCCCTCTGCCACAACGCTCTGCTCTTCCCAGGGACTGAAGGAGGATTTTGCAGGTGAGCAGCAGAGGAATTTTCATGGAATTTTCATGGAATGGCCATCAAGGAACAAAGCCCAATAAACTGGTGCTGTGTGTGCTGACATGGGCTGCACCCTTCCCGTGGGAATGGGAAGTGCAGTATCCTCCTCTTCCACATGGATAATGGAGACACTCAGAACTGACCTTGAAATCTGGAGCTGACACTTGGAACTGGACTTTGTGTGAACTTTGGAGAAGGGTGTGAGCCAGCCATGTCTGAGTGGGAGTTGCCAGTAGGATGATGCTTGGAGGTGACATTTCCCAGCTCTGCTCCCTTCCTGGGGCACTCCTTGGTGTTCCTGTCCACCTCTCCCAGTCTGAATCCCATTTTGTGATGGATCTGAGCTGGTCCCAGTCACAACTGGAGACACAGCAGCATCTCCAGGCTCTGGCTCTGACTTGGTGGGCAGATCCAACTTTCGGCTTTATCCAAACTTTCCAGTCCTACAACTGAACCCCAGTTTCTTAGTTCTCAGCTGAGTTACCTTTGTTCTGGATGTGAGAAACCTGGCAGGGCTCCACTTCATTCCTGGGCTTTCAGAGTAGCTTGCCTGAAATAGAAACACCTCACAGGAAGGTCTCCAGTAAAAATAATTCCAAGAGGCAACTCTTGTCTTGGATAATCCCCATAGGGATTTGGTGAGATGTTCTCTTTGGAGGTCACCCCTGCAGGATCAGTCCTGGTGCTGTGGGAGGGGGCTCAGGCTCCCAGCTGGCTGCTGCTGGGAGGTTTTCTCTGTTTCTCTGGGAAGCAGGGAAGGAGAGCAGCCAGGAGCAGCAATCCCAGAGGGTGCGGGATCCCACGGGGCTGCTGCACATCAGAACTGAGAGCAGTCAGATTTCTCCTGAGGGTGAGGCTGTCAGGGACTGAGAAGCCCCTTCCCTGTGGTGGCTCCTGGCCCTTCCAGGATCTGAGTGGGCTCCCAGCTGCTCCAGGAGCAGGGGATTGCAGTGTCTGGAGCCTGCTGTGCTCAGCAGTGCAATAACTGCTGAATGGTAATAAATTGGAGGTTCCAGTGGGACCCAGCTCCCACAATTCCCCACATTTCCAAGGTTTTTAACTGTCTGGCAGGCAGCTGACAGTGCTGGCTCTGTCTTTCTGCTGCCATTGATACCATTCTGAAAGTCAAGCCTGCTTTGGGGTTCCTGTGTTCGCACCAGAGCTGGATTATTGTTTCACTGGAAGTATTTGTCCTTGAGGAGTTTAATTAGTCCCAGTGGAGTCCTCTGGGCTGTGTCTCCCAGCTGCCAGGTCCTGAAGTTCTACCACTTAGACCCTCTGCTTTCAAACACCACAGGTGTCCCACGTGCTGCTCCTGGAATCTCCATTTTCCTTCTCCTTTCTGTTTTTTTTTTTTTTTTGCTGTCAAGAGGAGAAGGTGAAGTGTGAGGGAAGCAGTTTTGTGGCCCCAGTAATTGTTGAAGCATCAGCAATCACGAAGAGACTCTAAATGAAATATCTTTCCTTCCTTTCCTGCCAGGCTCAGCCTATCCACTTTGTCACCTGAACTTCCAAGTATCCATCAGTTAAGAGGATGGAAATTTGCATAATTAGTGTTTTTGAGGTACCTTCTGAAATGCAGAAGAACTCTTACGTGTCTCAGCTCTTGTCTAATGAGGTGCTGACAAAGAGGTATCCATGGAGATACCCATTATGAGACACCGTTCTCAAATTGGTTCTTTCCAGTGCCTGTTAAAATGCCAAAGGGTTTTCTTGAGCAAAATTTATACCATTTCTTTGCTCCGTTCGTAAACAAAACCAGTTATGCCTGAGTATGATGAGAACCAGAATTTTTCAAATGCACTTTGCAGGCTCTTATTAAGAAACAGGGATAGGAGTGGACTGGGAGGAAGGTACTGAGTTTTTTAAGGAATCCTACAAGGTATTGATCGTGGAGATTTACAAAGGGCCAGGCCAGGAAGTCTGAAGCTGAGGAGAGGTGCTGGACATGCCCTGCAGCCTCGTGGAGCTGGGAGTGACCAAATTCCACCCCTCCAAATGCGTCCATCCACGCACAGGTGGATCTCACAGGACATGGGGATGTTTTCCTGTCAGGAGGACACCTGAACATCCTCCAGAGACTTCATGGCCTCTTCCTGAGGGGATGGAGTGGTGTGGCTGCACTCACTGGCCCCTGGGGTGTGCCAGCCTGGTTGGAATGATAGAATTGTTCAGCTGGGGAGATAATCCTCTCTTTGCAGGCTGGGCAGAATGGAGAAACAGGTGATCACATCAGTGTTGCAGTGCTGAATTTTCTTGAATTTCTTCTCTTTACTCCCCTCTCTGTCATTTCTCCCCTCACAGCATTTTGCACTTCCACAGCTCCTTCCAGGCCTGGAGAAAATGGTTGGGGAAATCTGTGTGCTGTGGCTTTCCTGCTCCAAGCCTGGGATTCCAGCCTTCCTCTGTCCATGGGCTGGCAGAGACATCATTCCAGGCTTTCCCAGTGTGGTGGTTTGGGATCCTAAGAGTTCTACACAGTAGAACTCTTATCTGTTGTTACAGCAATATGCTGGTAATTATATATATAAAAAAAAAAAGGATCTAACTCCACCCTTTCTCCTTGCCTTTCCTGTTTTCTTGGAAGGTGAAAATAGGAGTTTACAGAATCCTGCATATCTGACTTGGTTATTTATAGCTTGAAGCTGTTGGGGTTTTATTTTTTCAGTTCAGTAACGGGTTATTCTTCATCAGAGCTGTGAAAAGGATTGGAAAAATCTACAAAACATTAGAAAAAAGACTGAAGTGCTGATTAAGGTGTGTGCACACCCCTGCTCTGATCCCTGATTCTGTATCCACATGAATACCTGGAGTCGTGTGTTCATTAAAGACTGAATCTCAGTCTCTAAAGCAGGAGGGTTCTCCCAAAGGGAAATCTGGCCCGTGGTTCAGGCAGCATTAACTGCTGTGTGCAGCTCGGGCTGTGCTGGGTGCTTATGTAAGGATTCCAACTGGTGAGACACCCTGGGAAGGCTTTCACACAAATTTGGGGGCTGGATCGAGCTCCTGGCAGCTCAGGCAGGGCAGGGCAGCCCCATCTCCTCTGCAGACCCACAACCCACCAAACCCAGTGAGATGAGGGGTGAAATGGTCCTGCAGGAGTCTGAGGAAGGTGGGATGGATTGTTCAGCACTGAGTTGGAGCTTCTCAGTATTTGCACAGAAGGAAAATGGGCTCCTCATGGACACCTGGATAGGGGGATTCTTCACTCAGGGATTCGGGGCACTCCTGGATAACTGAGCTGGGAGTTAGGAGATAACTGACCTGAGAATCAGGAGATAACTGACCTGAGAATCGGGAGATAACTGACCTGAGAATCGGGAGATAACTGACCTGAGAATCAGGAGATAACTGAGCTGAGAATCAGGAGATAACTGACCTGAGAATCAGGAGATAACTGACC
>JAHLSL010000175.1:6228424-6238424 GCA_025920805.1 Petroica traversi | reverse complement strand
ACTGACCTGAGAATCAGGAGATAACTGACCTGAGAATCAGGAGATAACTGACTTGACAATTATGGTATCATCTCAAAGAGAGGTCACAGCCTAAATATTTTTCCTTCTCTGTCACCCCAACATTCTTTCCCTCTCTGTTCTGAGGCTGAGGTTTGCTGGGCAGCCCTCAAGTCCTGGAAATTTGCCAAGCTGCAGGAATTGGTGCCTCAGGTGCGTCACTTCAGGCTGTAGTTCGTGAGCTGTGCTGCCTTGGAGGGATCTCTGAACAATAACCAAGAGAAGTGAACTTAAATAATGGGCAGCTCAAATTCATTTTGGAGTGATCTGCTGCCCTGTGCTTTTCTCCCTGGAAATTTGTTAGTGCTCTAGAAGCCAATTTGGCTGGATAGCACGAGGAACCTGGAATGGAGCTGCCTGCTTGGGCATGGCCATTGTGCAGCAGTCCAGCAGATGGAAAGATCTGGAAAATGTTAAACCAACAGCTGCATGCCTCTGGCAAGGGGAGCCTTGGGGAGAGCAGCACCAGGATCAGGGAGGAGACAACTCCAGCACCTTTCCTGCACTGAGTGACTGCAGAGGTTGTTCAGAATGTGTCTGGTGGTGAAATTAGTACCCAAACCCCAAATTACTTATTTATTTTGGTAATCACATCAAAGCAGTGGGGGAAGCAGGGCCAGGGGTAAGGGACTTGGCTGTTGAGGAAAACCAGAAAAGATCTGAATATCCCAGGACATTTGAAACAGCTGGGCTTCTCTTTTGTGACAGTCTCCTTTCAGCACAGACTGGAGGCATCCCTTTCTGTTGTCTGAGCCATCCAAATATTCAAGTTGCTGTGGATAGCGCAGACTTAAGTGCAAAAACAAACCTGCAAAAACAACCTCTTCTGCCAGCAGATTTCAGCCTGACATCAGTCTCAGGCTGACACTTTGGATACTGAGCAGGGCTGCTCAGGGAGGGAGGAGGGCTGGTGGAGCTGGGATTGTGCTGAGCAGGAATTCTGGAAGCTCGGAGGAGCTGCAGCATCCCAGATCTTTAAATACAGTCTGAGAAAATTCTCAGTGGGGAGCTCCCCCTACGCCAAAGCAGAGCCTGTGTCACCTCTGTTGGGCTCCTTCCCTCTCCATCCCCGCGGATGCTGTGGCTGCGAGGGCTTTGATGTGCAGATCCAGTGACGCATTTTCAGTCCCTAATCACAGCCTGGATGGTTTTGGAATAGGGTGAATATTCAGGGTGAATATTCAGGGCTCCAGATTGTACTCACTGCGGCAAAGGCAGGAGAAGGGAGGGCAGGGGGGACACTGGAGTGGGTGGGAGAGTTTGGGTGAGGGGGAGCAGCAGAATGTCACTGGAGACCCCTCTGGGGGGGTCCCTTGGTGCTCTGGCAGCCCTGCAGTTCTCTGGTTGCAGGAATACTGTCCAGAGCTGAGAAAAAGGACATTTCCTGGTGGTTTCCCCATCCCTGCAGCAACTTCCAGCCCCAAGCATTCATGAGTCCTGAGTCAGCCTCACCACCTACCCCCAAATTATAACACTGAGGGGGAAAATTGCATCTTTGTTTCGAGTAGAAATAAAAGAAATATGTTAGTTTGGGGTTCTTTGTCCACAGTGGCCTTTGGGCTGGAGCTGTTGTGTTTGGTTTGGCTTGTGTGCCTCTGTCCTGTGCTTCCCTGCCTCGGGTTTCGTTCCCATCAGGTTCATGAAGACTGGTGGCACTTGAGAGAAAGGAATTAAAAATGAGCACTTGGGGAATACAGGAGTTTTAGGGGATCCGTGACTTGTCACACCTGGAGACCCACAGGCAGAGATCTGAGCGCTGGCAGAACTCTGCTGGGAACACCCTGTGCTGATAAAAGACACGAATAACCAGATTGAGATTTCGATTGCGAGGCAGAGAATTACTAAAGATCTGTGGGTTTGCTTGAGGCCCTTGATACCTTTTGTGGATTAGTCAGACAAAAGTGTCAGGGCTAGATGTACCACAAGGCAAGGTGCTGTGCTCATCACAGGAGTGATCTCTCTGCCTGCCTTCAGCAGTCACTATTATTTTTGACCCTGAGGAATGTGACAGAAGTGCTGCTTTGGCATTGGGCTGTGGAGCACCTTGCAGGGGAAAGAGAGCTTGCTGTTTTCTTGCAAATCTGTCCATAAAGGCAGAAGTCAGATTTTTTGACCCTTAGCATTGCTTGTTATCTGAGCTCGCTGTCTCCACAGGACTGGCACGGCAGGGACTGAGCAGACTCTTGCTGCCCACATCCCAAAGCGAGTGGCTTCGCTCCATGAACCTCCATGACAAGGGAAAAGGGATTTTCTCTCCCTGCTCAGTGCCCTTCTGCACCACCAGCTGATGGCTCATCTGTCTCTCACCAGTTTGGCAGCACCGAGTGGGGTTTATGGCCCACTCGTGGCTAATGTTAATTTATAACCTCATTTCTCTCTCTGGCAGCGTGCTTTAGCTTTTGATTTGGAAATTAAGCTAATAGCATTTCGTGCAATTTAAAGACTCTGTGTTGTGAGTGTAGCCCTGGTGGGAATGTGCAGCAGGTAGTTTCCCACATAAAGAAGGTTAAAGGCCTTTGTGAAGGCTGGAAATTTCCTCTGCTTTCAAAACAAGCTTCTCGTCCAAAAATAGCAGCAGCTGATAGCTTGGCTTCTCCTTATTTATTAGCAGCAGATGCTGCTGATAGATGCAGAGGGTTGTTTGGAGGAGTGATGTGCACCAGGGCACCGAGGTACCTTGCTGATTGCTGATCCAAATCAGACACTCATCACAGGATCAGATCCACGCATCCCTTGTGGGATTCCCAGGCCTGGTCCCATTGCAGGGAGAATGCAGCAGTGACAAGCTGTTATTTGCTCTCAGCTGTCCAAATTGGCAAGGGAAAAATCCACCCAAAGCAGCTCTTTTCTTGTGTAATAGTGATTAGCTCTCAGACCTGTGCGGGCAGATGTTCCCTGTCTGCATGGGAGGGTTACGCAGGAATTGGGGCAGGGGGTGGATTTTGAGTTTTGGGGCCCATCTGGGAAAATGCACATCCTCCCACTGCAGAATTGTGCAGTTTGCAGGGATACAAAATGAGTGAAAGCAGCCTTGTGTTCCTGAACAAACCTGCCTGTCCCCAAATGCCAGCACTGCCTGTGCAGCCCCTGCTGTTGCTGAGGCTGAGGGCAGGGCAGCATCCCAGAGCTGATGTGCTCTTACTCTCCCTAAATTAACCCTGAAGCACTGGAGCTGCTGCTGTCGTTGTTGGGGTTCTTTTGGGGTTGATACCCACGTTCTGGGGTGCTGCCTTCCTTGGCTGCTTTTGGGGGAATGAGGGACACAGCACTGAGGTTTCCCTTTGACAAATTCAGAGTGTGCTGGGGAGTGAGCCCACCTTGCTCCCAGTGGGGCAGAAGTTCCTCTCCTGGCTCCTTGTAGGAACATGGATATATGGTAGAGCATGGCCATGGATATAGGATTTGGGCACGGATATAGGATATGGGCACGGATATAGGATATGGCTATGGGTATAGGATAGAGCATGGCCATGGATATAGGATGTGGCCATGGATATAGAACAGAGCGTGGCAGGGGATACAGGACAGAGTTCAGCTCTGCAGACAAGGGATCAGATCCTGCCTGGGTGCCCAGCCAAGAGCACACCTCCCATATAATGGAATCACCAAATCTCCCTTGTACCCCTGTTGGATGTCCTTTGGTTAATGACTTTTTTGTCACTGTCAGTGTCATCCCTTTCCACAAACAGCAATTCCTCACACTCTCTCATGTGGTTCCTGGAAAACTTTTTTGTGTCCAGTGGCCTTTCATTTTCCATTTCCTCCAGCTCCCTGGTTTTTTTAGCTGATAAAACAAAGCAGCCTCCTAAAATCCTGTAATTATAGTCATCCAAGCAGGCACATTCAAAATGGGTTTAATAAGGCCACAATGTGTCAAGCCTTTCATGGAATCATTCAGGTTAGAAAAAGCCTCCAGGTTCATCAAGTCCAACTTTCGTTTCTCAGAAAGAGGGAAATAAAGTCCTTCAGTACTTCAGTACACTTTATGACTATTTCTGTGTAATTTGCAAAGCATTAAAGCCAGGCCTGGTGGTGGCCCAAAAAGGCAGAATGCAGTCATGAAAATGGAACCAAATTATGCAATTATGCAGTTCCCTACTGTTATCCAGCTCCTTGAAAATGAAACACCCAGGAGGAATTTTAACTCGTGGTTTTGGATGCTCTAACTTAGTTGTAGTAGGGCTTTTGCAAGGCAGGAGTTAACCCACTTCATTTCCATTTGTTTGGAGTTGGGTCTTTCTCTCTGCTGGCCAAGGTGAACCAAGAGTGAACACTGAACCATCAGGTGATTTATTGTTTAAAAATTAAAGAAGTGGATGCTCAGAAAGGGCAGCAGTAATTTGATCCCAGGGTCCTGTGTTCAGGACTGTTGTGGTGGGACTAGAAATGAGGAAAAGGGGCTGGCAGGAGCCACCCTGGTGGCCCAGAGGTGACACTGGAGTTCAGGGTCCCACTGCAGCTGTGTGGGTCAAACCCACCTTGTCTCTTAGGGTAGCAGAGGATCTGCAAATCCACGTTTGATTTCCTTAAACCCCTTGGGATTTTGCAGTGAGGGCTCTCAGGGGAACACAGAGAGTTTCACCTCATTGCTCCCACCTGGGCCTGCAGTGATGGATGGTCAGCCATGAGCTGAGTTAGGAAGAGCCACTTGAGCTGCCCAGAGGTTCTTTCTTCCTTATCACCAGCACCTATTTGGAGAAGGCCCAAAGCCAGCAGCGTGATCAGCTTTGGCTGCTGTGCATCACTGCTGTCCCCTCTGCCAGTGGCTGTCACAGCCTGGCCTAAGGGCTTTGTCCATCAAGTGACAGCAGAAGGCTCTCAAGGCCAACAGCAGACAGGCTGGAGGAATAAAACCTCCAGCTGCACAGACAGCCTGTTTTATCACCTTTGTTCTCTTTTTAGCCACCTACCTATTCCTGGAAGAGCTAATATTAGGTCCCCCATCTATTTCTTAGAAGCTGGGAAAACAGGAATCCGATTGAATGTCCTGATTTCCAGGTGAACTGCTGGCTGAACTGAAAACCCTCCCAGGCCCTCGCATCGCCAGCACTCAGTGTGGGGAGCCATTGAAATCTGTGCTTGTGGAAGTGGCAGCATGAGGGGGATTAAAATTGTCGAGCCCTGTGTTTAATCCTAGCAACAGACTGTTTGGGAGGCACCTCCCGTGCCATCCCCAGCCGGGTACAGACACTCCTGGAGCACGCTTGCTTCGTTCTGCTGCACAGAGGCAGGGCCTGAGATGCTTTTAGTCAAGGCTCGGTGCTAAAAGGCAGAGTTTTGGCAGGAAATTCATGCAGGATTTGCCAGCGTGTCTTGTCCTAACCTTCCATTGTGCTGGCTGCTGAAGGGCAGATTAGAGACAGGGAAGCGAGAGTGGGGGTGGATTGCAGAGGTTGGGGTTTGTTCCCTGAGTGACATCCACGCTCTGATTCCAGGGAAGGGATGATCCTGCCCACTGCCACTCCAGGCTCTGAGTGGGGCCTGGCAGGCGAGCGTGCTCCTGCTGCATGTGCACGTCACAGTTAAAAAAAGCCTTTTTGTCAGCCAGACCCAGGTCAAAATGAGCTCTGCTGTTCTCCTGGAGCTGTGACGTTGCTGGGGAGAGAGGGGAGCGAGCAGTGCTTTGCCTCTGCTGGTACCTTAGGATTTTAGCTTTTGTGTTTTTCAAATATTTGTAATCCTGCAATTCTTTAGTGTGGAACTCTAAACTCCATTTACAGTGTTGGTTGCTGCTTTCCCATTTTGGGCAGACAGAACAATTCCTGTCCAGGCCTGGCATTCAAGGACTCCTGACTGTCTCAGGCCCTGAGAGATGAAAACGAAAGTGAGTTGGGGGGAGCAAACTTGGGGTAAATGACTTCATTACCTGAAGCTGTAATTGGGGGATTAATCCCCAATATGCAAATGGACCAAACTTACAAAAGTGTGAAAACCCATGACCCGTGGTCCATTTTGGGTGTAGCCCGTTGGGGAGGCTTCATCTGCCCAAAATGTACCTGAAGGCCTGTTGGTAAATACATCCGCTTTTTATTCCCTTGATTTTGTCTGGCCCCTGCTTTTAGGTAAGCCCCAAAGAGGGACCACTGCCTTCCTCTGGCTCTTGGGGAGGTGGGAAAGACTCTGTGAGGCTGGGGGGGATGTATTGTCCTGGGGTTGAGGAAGGAAGGTGAGGGCTGATGTGAGACCTCCCTTCCCCAGAGCCGAAGGGCTGCAGAGGGACTGGTGGGACCAGAGCAGTACAGCCTGGCCATTTCTCTGCACCTGGGCTGGCCGTGGTCTCCATCAGGATGTGGCCATGCTGGAATGCTCAGGGAACATTCAGGGAACCCCCACCTGCGTGCAGAGCACACCAGACCCAAGGCAGGCATTGGACAGCCCCATCCTCCCCGCCTGACTTAGGGCTGGGTTTCTCCCAGGGGTGTGTGAGCTCAGAGGACGGTGCTTCTCCTCATGAATGAATCATGAGTGGCAGTCAGGAGCAGAGGTTTTAATTAAGCAGCTCCCTGATAGGTGGCACCTTGAAAAACACCGTGTGTGGCGTCCCTTGGTGAGCAGTTGGCATCGGAGCCACCTGAGGCACTGGGATCCGTTCTCAAGGACAATGTAAAACCAGCTAAATAATTGAAACTAATAATAATAACGAAATAAAAAAAAAAACCCTGACAACTCCAATGTTTAAAAATTCAACATTTTGATGAAATATTAAATGCTAATTATTTCCTTGCACTTGTGCTGGCACCGCTTCTCTTGATGTTGGCAATTTAGCATCACAGACCAGTAATTGAAGTGTATTGTCAGCGTTCGTGTCACATTTACCACCCAGGCCCCAAACCCAACGCTCCTAAAGCCTCTGTTTGATTTTAAATGTGGAATACTTTGAAGTCTGCTTTAGTGCATTGGTCATACTGCTGTGAATACCAAAGCCAGCTGGCTACATGCCACATTTGTGGCTGTTTAAAAATGCCCCCGTGCTTGCTGCGAGGAGCTACCAGTCTCATTTCAGTGCTGAATGCAGAGAGATGGGCTCAGTCGATACACCAGACACTAAATGAAATGCAAAACGAGAGGGCAAAAGCATATTTGGAAAGCATTTTATGGCTTTCATGTTTTATGTGTCATTTTAATTTCTGCTCAGTGCGGTTGGATTAATTATTTGATATAAAAAAAAAAGGTGTTGAACTTGGCAGATGAAAGTCGTGACTGGCAGGGGAAAATGCTGCACATATTCCTTCCTTTGTTTACCTGCTCTCCTTTCTGTGCAAGGATGTATCAGTGCCTTGGTTCTTTGGAACGTGGAGGGGACACAGGGGAGAATCAACAGAATCATAGAATTATAGAATTTCTGAGGCTGGAAAAGGTCTTTAAAGTCATCCAGTCCAACCATCAACCAGCACCACTGTGTTCACCACTAACCCATGTCCTCAAGTGCCACATCCACGTGGTTCTTGAAGACTCCAGTTTTTTGCAACTGGAGAAATGCTTGCATTTGGAGGAATTTGTCCTGCTGTTTCATTGTCTCAAAGCCATCCAGGCAGCTTTCATGGAAAAACAAAGCTTTTTTTTTCCCTGCCACCATATCAGTTTATGAGTCTGGCACACAGTTCCAGCTGGGATTTCCAAAGCAGGCAGGAGATGCACATGAATGCACATCTGGGAATAACAGCAAGAGCCTCGTTGAAGGAGAAGTGTTTGTTGCTTCATTAGGATGTGCCTTGTTAAAGGCTTCTCTCATCTCTGAAAGAGCAGCTCCACAAGACAGATCAGAGTGGGAGAGGCAGAGAGAGCCCAGGGATGGTTTGGGATTCCCAAAGCTTGGCTCAGAGTCTGCAAGTGATATTATGGGACGTTTTTCAGCCTGCAAGTTGAACATTGAAGGTTGACACAAAATGCTGAGCTTTGGGGAGAGAGCAGAAGGTCTGGGTGAGGATTCACAAACAGCTCTTCCCACTGTGCATGACACAAGAGGAGCGGCAGCTCCACTGGACTGGGCAGGGAGAGTGGGGTGTGTTGTTCCCCACACTGCTGAGGAAAAATGCTTCTGAAAGGGTAAAGAAACAGTGATTTATTCTTGGAAACCCAATGGGGGTGGCACGGGTGGGACAGATGGCAGCTCCTCTGTGGTGGGGAGTGGTGGTGCCTCCTGTCCAGATGCCCCAGCACCAATATCTGTGCCCAGCTGGGGACTGGGAGTGCTCTGAGGGCAATCTCCATGTCCTGGGGCACTCTAGGGGCTGTGTGAGGTCCCTGAGGAGGGGTTTGCTCTCAGGAGGAGCTGGTTTGGGTTATCAGAGTCAGGGGTGAGGAATGGACTGGCTGCACTTTCATTTTCATGGGGGATGGTCTCTCGAAGCCCTGATTAATGAGTAGTGCAGGGAGGCTTCTGGTGGTGCTGCTTATCCAGTACCTGGTTTGGAGTCTGGGGTGATTAAATTAGCATCTCTAGCCAACTCTAAATTCACTAATAACTTTTAAAAGCAGAGACAATTAGCAGACTCAGTGGGAGAAGAGCTTTCAGGGAGAAGCAATTTTAATGTGCTGCCAGCCTGGGTTTCAGTGGACTCTATGAATATACCAGAGGTGCTTTCCCAGCAAGCTTCACATACGCTGAGTTTTCAGGGTTCAGTAATCTTCCTGAACTCAAGAAAGCACTAATCTCCTTCAGGGAACACATAAAGCAAGTGGGGAAAAAAATTTGTAATGTTATCAAGGATAAATTGCCCTGTTGTTCCTGCTCAGAGCAGCTCCAGCCACAAAGCTGATGCTCAGGGAGCTTTGCAGGTACCTTGGTGGGTCAGAGCCAAGATCCTCTGGGACTGGCACTGCCAGGGATTTGGGATCCTGCTGGATGTGTTCCCCAGGGAATGTCCCTGCTGGCACCACTGCCTGTGCTGGATTGCTAAACCAAGAGCCACGGGATGAGCAGTGCAACCTTTTGGGGGGTTTGCAGTAAAGCCAAATGTAAAATCCTGCTGGAGGCAGTGGCACCCCAGTGTCCAACAAGACATCTGCCCATTTTCTCCTCTTTATTCATCACTGACGCAGCAGGGACAGACCAGTGGACACCCAGGCTTCTCCCGCATGGTTTCCTTAAGGGCTATTTGAACATTTTCCATCGTGGTTTTCGGTCACAAAACCAGATTTACCATCAATTTTTGTTTTCATTCTGCTACCTGGAAGTTTTTGCCTTTTGGAGGGTGAAGGCTCAAATAGAAAAATCAGAAAGTTTTAAGGCTCTGAACTGTAATCAAGTCTCCGCACTTTGCTTTCAGATGAAAATTTTCTTCAGAAAGCTCGTTTAAAAAAATAAACAAAATAAAGCTTTCACAACCAAAGGCAGCTTTAATATCTGTGAGCGTTTTATGCAAAAGCCACAATTTTGTGATCAGCTCCGTGCTGGCTGGGGCACAATGCATGTTTGAGTGCTCTTTCCTTTGGGGCTTAATCTGTTGTAGGGTTTTTTTGTGGGCTGCCATTCTCTGGCAGCAACCAGCTCTGTTTCAGTGAGTGAGAAAGGGGATATTGTAATTCCTGCAAATGAGTGGGGAATGATTGGAGCTCTTACAGGACTGAACATTAAAATTATTATAAGACGTGAATGCTTGAAGAGCACTAAAGCTCAGCCCCTCTGCCTGGGCTGGTTTGTGTGGGCACAGAGTTAATGGGGGCAGAGAACTCCTGGGGTGTCCCAGGGCTTGGTCCCATCAGGGGTGGGGGAGCAGAGCTCTTAATGATGTTAAAAATAACACTGCAATACAAGGAAAGTGAAGGGAAGGAGGGGAAAAGAGAAAGAAAAAACACATTATGGGGGGAGAGCTCATAACGAGCCATTTTCCCTCTTCATGTGGTTGTTTTTTTAGCCATCAGGTCCAGAATATTCTGGGAAGTTTGTGTGTCACTGTCCTGGTTTAGTGCAAATATTTAGGAGGAAACCTCTGGAGGGTCT
>JAHLSL010000175.1:6204363-6216149 GCA_025920805.1 Petroica traversi | reverse complement strand
CCGCCCGAGCAGCGGCAGCTCCGCCAGAGCACACCCTGCCCGGCCGGCTCGGAGCCCTGCGTGTGCCGGGGGCAAGCGGGGAAGTTCCCCCGGCTCAGCACGGCCCCTCCGGCTCACTCAGAAACTTCCCCGGGAAGCGATGCGGTTGTTACTGAGATCCTCCTCCTCCTCCTCCTCGCACAGCTCGCCTTTGCCGTGGCGTTTCCCCGCTGGGGCTGGGCTTTGCGGGTGTTTTGGCTTTGCCCTTCCCCGGGTTCTCCGTGCTGCGAGAGGCTCGGGCATCCCTGCGGGCTGGTCCCGGCTCTGGAAGCGCTCGGGCTCGGGCCGAGCTGGCGTCACCCGGCTCAGCCCCCGCATTCCGGCTCCGGGAGCACCGGCAGATGCTGCCGGCAGTGGGGAGCCTCGGGAGGGATCGCTGCCCGATCTCCTCCTGCCCTCCATCCCCCTCAGATCCTCGCACAGACGGGGCCGGGGGAGCTTTGTGCTCCCGAAAGGTGCTGGCAGTGCCATGTGGGGTGTAGGCAGCACAGCACGCGTTTGTTCAGGGTCCTGTTTTAGGCTTGTCTGCCACCCGGCAGCGCTTCGGGGGGGTTCTGTGCCACCTCCCACCCTCGGAGCATCCGGGGGACGGGATTCCTTCCTCTGGTCCCTCGTCCCGCACTTTGCCCCTCTCCGCCCGTGTCTAAGCAACGCCGTGTGCCGGTTCCATTGTCAGGGAGAAAAAGTGGTGCTGGATGAGGCTCCTGCCTCCTTCCCCTTCTCCCAGGAGCTCCCAGGGGAGGGGCTGGGCATGGTGCAGGACAAAGTGCTTTCCTAATTGACACAGCGCAAGACTTGACACTTTCTTGCCCTCTCATCTTCCCAGATTCCTTCCTTGCTCCTGGCTGTCTTCTCCTATTCTCATTAGTGTAATCTTTGCTTTCTCTCCCAGAGAAATTACAGTGGTTACTGTAGTAGTGAGTGGCCTGTAATATAAAATATTTTTTCGGGGAAAGTAAAACTCCAGTGGTTGATTTTGAAGCGGGTTCTACCCGGGAATTTCCAAATATTGCTCCTTCTAACAAGGGAAAAATAAAAGAGAGAGCTGTGGTTTCTGTATTTTGTACAGCAGTCCAGCAGCCTCAGCAGTATTTGCAGATACTCCACGTATCTCCAGAAATCTGAAAATAAAAAAAAAATATTTCAAACCAGCAAAGTAAAACTGAACCAAATAAGAGAAATCCAGCAGTGGTGTTTGTAGTCCCTGGTAGGTGAGGAGCCTCTTTCCCTGGGGATGGGTGGCCCGAGGGTTCAGGAGCACAGGGATATTGGGAGCACCTAAAGCTGAGGTGCTGTCAACACTTGGTCCCTCCAAATTCTGCTCCTTTAGCAAGATGTGTTGATCCAGATGTCCTGGGCAGGTGCCAGCGTGGATGGCAAAATTCCCTCCAATGCAAATATTCCTTGCTGTCCCCACTGGTGAGTTATTTGAATTTTTAGTACTTCAGATGTTGATTATTTGGTGGACTGTGCTAAACAAGTGAGTTATTCCACACCAGGAGTAGCTGCATTTCAGCAGCTCAGTGGGAATATTGTTACCTCAGTCTGCTGGCTAAAATGTACTCTGGAACTCTGAACCAGCTCTGTTTGTCCTGAGTGAAGGTTGGCTGCTCTGTTCACTCAGCCTCCCGTGCTGTGCAGAACCACAGCCTTTCATCCAGACCATCACTGCACCCATTTCCATGGGTACTGAGTCTCTGTTTTGGTTTTTCAGGTGTTTTTTTACTCCAGTATTATTTTCTGTGTGTCTGCTAAAGACCAGCAATACACACATTTATTCTGGCAGCATCCCTGGACTTTGTTCTGCTCAGTCACATCGGTCCAAACCTGGATTTTAGCCTGATTTCTCCCAAGTTCTGCACGGCACTGATTTATTCAAAATGCTGTTTTCTGTTGTTCTCAGCTTGGGTTCAAGACTCAGATCTGCTCCCTTTCAGAGTTACTCATCTTTAAGAAGCGTGTCACTAATGCTTTACAAGTCATAGTACCTTTTGTTCTCGTGGCAGGTGGCTTTTTATTTCCAAATCAGCCCCGAAACCCAAGCTATTATTCCGTAATATTAAGCTGTCGGAGCTTCTCTTTTCCCTCCTTTGCATGTGCTGCTTGCCATTTTTTAAACAATTAATCTTTTGCCAATTGTGCTGGCATCCCACAGGGGTGTTTTCCATGCTTCACTGGTACCACGTTGCTAAACTCTCTAGAATCTGCTCCTAACCTAGAAAAATTAAACTAATTGTCATTGGTGGTGATGAGAATCAATCTGCACATCTGAGCAGTGAGTGAGTGCAATGATTATTTGGTTTGGCATTCTTCAGAGGGTATTGATCCAGCGTGGTAATCAAATGAGTTGGATTAAATCAGGACAAAATACAGCCTTTTCTGGAATAGTTTTTTATATGACAAGGGCAGAGTTTTTTCCCCAAGTCTTTGAGTGTATAAGAAGTAACACAAGTATTTCCATGGTATTTCTTTTTGGGTTTAATGTTTGCCAGTCCAGGTGAATATCAATAGATACAGTCCCAGGTTTTGTTCTTTTACAGCCATAAATACATCACATTTTTACACTGCTTGTTGTTCAAATATTTAAAATCGAGCTGCTGTTGATATTTTCCATTTCTCTCCTAAGCTTTTGTAAATCATCACAACCTAAAATACGGTGAGAAGGAATTCAGTGAATCAAAGGGCCAAACGTTGCAAGTGGTGGGGATGTCCCTGAGTGGGGCAGGTCAGCAGCATTTTCCCTCAGTGATTCTTTTCCACTTGCCAGTCTGCAAATCACAGGGTATTGGAAGTACAAAGTACTTTTTGCACTCCGTAATCCTAAAAATCTCAGTGTGAAGTCTGGAAAAGAGAAGTGGAGAAAAGCGGTTTGGGTTCGACTTTGGTGTTTGAAAGTTTGGATGAGCAAATGCAGCTGGTGGAGAGAAGCCAGGGCAGGGCAGGACAGAAAGAGGGGCTTGGGGTATCCAGAATTAGGGATAAATGGGGCTGAAGAGGCCCAGAGCAGTTTTCCTGCAGAGATCAAAGGGAGCAGGGAGCTCTGGCTGCTGCTGGAGCAGGCCCAGGGAAGCTCCTGGGAAGCTGTGGGTGTCCTGCAGAGGATGCTGCCTGCTCTCCATGCCCTGTGGCCTCAGCAGGAGGAGCTTTTCCACAGCAGAGTAGAAAGTTGGGAAGTTTATTCCTGTTCATCCGGATCTCCTGTCGCTGGAGGTTGGTGCTTGGCTTGCCTGAGCTCTGTGTGCCCTGGAGAATTCTGTGGATACTGTGGTGCCTTGGAGCCCCCCAAAGTCCATCCCCCCAAAGTGCATTTCTTGGTGAGGTTTTTCTTATGTTGTTGCTGTTCAGTTTTCCATTTCTCTCCTGGTTTGGGACTGCTTTAATCTTCCCATTACAGCCTCCTGCTCGTGCTGCTGTGCCCAATGTCCAGGCTAAGAAGGAGTTGACGTTGTGGTGAATAAAAATGTTTGGATAAATCCTTGCCCCATGCAGATGGTTGTCCTTGTGCCAGTCCCAGGAGGGGCTGGGAGGAGGCCACAGTTCCTGCCTGCTGGATAAGGGGCACACCAGTAACTCCTCTGTCTGCTGAGATACATCAGGGATGTCTGGAAAGCCCTGGGAGGGTGCCACAGGCACGGGAAGCAGGATTTCGTGGAGCTCTGAGCAGGCTGTGCTTGCTGGGAAACCACACACCCCATGTGGTCACCACGTCCATCTGTCTCTCCTGCTCAGGGTTTCAGGGTTTGAGCGCCGCAGGTTTTGCAAACCACAGCATTTTTTTAACTGCTGAGAACCTGATTTCCCTGTATCTCATCAAAGAGTTTTTCTTTTTTTAAACAATTCTTGAAAAATCTCCGAAATGCTTCAAGCTGACATCTTAATGTATTTATGACATTAGCTGCTTCTGCTCTGGAATGGTTGCTCCGAATCTCTTTGAGCCTGGCTGTTATTTTGAACATGACTAATTCCCTGAGTGACTAAGCTCTTAGATAATAGGAAAAATTCATCAAGTTATCTCGGGCTCCGATAGTTTCTATTGTTATGAAAAGACAACTTATGAAAAAAAAAAAAAAAGATGCTTATTATGTAACATGGGCAGGGAGAGGAGAGACGAGCGTTGGTTGGGACTGGCCAGAGTTCCATGTCTGGGAAAGGCAGGAGTGCCTTATTCAGGAACCAGGTTGAGGCTGGGGAATCTCTGGGTGAGATTTAATAGGAGTAAAGAGTTCCTTGTGACTCCCACTGAAGCCAAGGAGTTGTGCTCTTGTGCAGCAGTGGATCCCAACCCCTTCCTCCCCGTTCTGCCACGTTGCAGAGTCCTTGGATATCCCCAGGATAACTCTGGACATGCAGTGAATGGCAGTGAATGGCAGTGAATGGCAGTGCATGGCAGTGCATGGCAGTGCATGGCAGTGCATGGCAGTGCATGGCAGTGCATGGCAGTGCATGGCAGTGCATGGCAGTGCATGGCAGTGAATGGCAGTGAATGGCAGTGCATGGCAGTGCATGGCAGTGCATGGCAGTGCATGGCAGTGCATGGCAGTGAATGGCAGTGAATGGCAGTGAATGGCAGTGAATGGCAGTGAATGGCAGTGAATGGCAGTGAATGGCAGTGAATGGCAGTGAATTGCAATGCATTGCAGTGAATTGCAGTGAATGGCAGTGAATTGCAGTGAATTGCCTCACACCTTCCCTGTTTCAGGCAGCTTTCTTTACCTTTTTCCAGGCTTAACAGTGAGCCCAGAAATTGAGAAATAAAATTAAGGAGTAAAGGTCTCTGTGTTCCTTTAGGCCAAAGGTTGGGGTTTTTTTCAGAGAAGGAGAGCACCAGCAGCACCTGTTTCAGGAGCACTCCCCACCCTGCAGGGCCGTTCTGGGCAGCCCAACAAACCCCAGCTCCATCCCAGTGGATTTTCCCTTTGGTGCTGCTGGTGACAACACAGAAGTGCCAGCTGAGCTGTGAGCAGCCAGCACAGCACCAGGGGCCTTCCTGTGCCCGCGTGTCCCATGCAGGGGGATTGTCCCTGTGATCCTGCACAGCCAGGGCCCTTTGTCACAGCCAGTGTCCCCTTGGCTGTCCCACATTGTCACGAGCTGCAGGAGGGCAGTGCTGGCCATTCCTGGAAGGCAGCAGCCTGTGCTCACTCTCACTGCAAGGAATCCCACTGAGCTGGGAGAGGGAGTGGAGCCTGCTGCCATTCACCTGCCCCGCTTGGAGAAAGGGGAAAAAAAAGAGAAAAAGGCCATAAACTTCTATTTTAGTGCTGATATTGCTGATAAAAATGAGTGCTCTATGTTCTATTCATACACCTACTGCTATCCATCTGGAATTCCTACTTCATTAGGTTGGCTTGCACTGTTTTCTTCATTAAAAGAGTGCCAGATTCAATAGGCTGTTCCCTCTCCTTTTTTTTTGGGAGGCAGAGAGAGGGGGAGAAAATGATTTGTATGAAACACGTCCAATTCTCTGGGTTAATTTGTGTGAAGAACACGAGACCCGTGGGTCAGCTTCTTAATGAGATGATTTTTCCTTTTCTCAGTGTCTTGACAAGGAGAAGCCCACGGAAGCAGGAGCCAAGTGTTGCAGGAGAAGGGTGAGGAGGCTGCAGGGAGCTCTGGCTGATCCCTTTCCGTCCTCATTCCTTTGCAGGTGCTGAAATGCACCTTTTGATTCTCATGCCACAGAGTTTCCCTGTGCCTGTGCAGCTGGATTTCTCAGGGACCCCAAAGGGGACACTGACTCTGAATTCAGAGGGTTTGGTTTTATTTTCTAGCAGGTGATAATTTTTTTTTTTTCACTCACCACTGTGTCCAGGCATGTGCTGATGTGAAGATTCTGCAGTTTAATGTCAGAGTGCCTGGAGGGAGCACTTGTCTTCCCTCAAGGCTTGGATTTTTCTGCAGTTTGGGCTGTGCTTTCTTTACCTTTTTCCAGGCTTAACAGTGAGCCCAGAAACTGAGAAATAAAATTAAGGAGTAAAGGTCTCTGTGTTCCTTTAGGCCAAAGGTTGGGGTTTTTTTCAGAGAAGGAGAGCTTACATAAGGTTTGAAATGAGCATCTGAATTGGATGGGTCCTTTTAAACAGGACTTTCTCAGCCCCTGAAGTCGTTCTCTGTGACCAGAGTAAATTGGTGTTACCACATTTGATTTCTGCAGGATTTGAGGGGGGTTTATCTTCTTTTTCAACATTGGGAATCTGAAGATGCTTCTGGAGTACAGGCTGGAGTGTTCAGCAGATGCCAGGAGAGCAGAAAGCACTCGCAACACCATTGCCAGGGGCAGGAGATTTTAGTCTGTCTTAATGCTTTACGTTCAAGTAAATTTAAAAATAGCAGATTTGTTGTTCTCACTGCAATCCAGAGGAGCACAACAGAGCCAGCCCCCCCCAGACAGGCTCTCTGTGCCATTTCAGCATGGTCTGTGTGGTGTCACAGGAGCTGTGGCACTGACTCCATCACCACATAGCTGCTGGGGCTCAGCTTCCCATCTTCGGGTGAAATTCTGGAGGGTTTTTTTTTTTCATGGAACGCTGACCTGGAGATGCTCAGGTCCTTCCCCATGGCCTGTGTGCTTTGTGCAGCACTCTTGGCCAGGTGGCCATGCAGGTGCAGCTGTGCTCAACCTCCAGCAAAGCCCTGCGTGCTCTAAATGTTGCAAAGTGGGCTTAGAAACTTCATTTTATCCCTTTCCAGCACTCCCAGCCTTGCCACAAGGGCATCTTGCTTCATGTGGTCCTTCCCTGCTCTCTCCCCCCCTCCACCTTCTCTCCCACTTCACTGCTTGTGCAGCCCTTTAGAAGGAGGGAATTACCAGAAAAAAAGTCCCAAGTTCATGTGGACAGTGAGGAAAATTTGCATTTGAGGGATGGAGGGGACAGGCAAGGAACTGTGGGTGACTGGAAAGTGAATTTTTCACAGCCAAAATCAGGCCCAAGTCCACATCTCTACAAGTGATAGAATTTCCATTTTGCAGTTTGGGTAAGGGATTTTAGGAGTTTGGGGATTTTTAAAGCTTCCCATGAAGCCATTCCATAACCATACAAGATTGGGGAGATTCTTGAGGAGAAATGTGCCCTTTGCAGCAGCTCTGTAAAGCTGAAGGCTGGTGCCTCCCATCTGGCCCAGGATGGAAAAGAGGGCTCTGTCAGACATTCCGTGAAGAGAAAGGAAAAAGAGGCAACTCCCAGCTTAAGGAAATCCTCCTTTTTGGAAACAGCAAAACATAATCTCACTGGCCTTTAATCTCTGAAACCCCGAGCTTAATTCCTGCCTAGATTTAGGGAAAAATAAATTTAATGGTTTTCTTATAATCTCTAATGGAGTCTGTGAGTCACCCCCACATGGTGTCCCACGTCAGGGCAGCGTCAGGAGTGCCCGGCGAGGGACACTGGGAATGGGGGAGCAGGTGCCCCACATCCCTGGGTGCCATCGCTGACTGGGCCTTCCTGGGGCAGCATTAATTCAGCTGCAAGGTTTGATGCCAGAATGATTTTTGTCTTTTCTTTTATATCCCTTTTACACAGTTCTCTGTATCCACAAGTATCAGAATGCACACTTGCAACCTTTTACTTAGTTCAGTGCTCAGTGTTCTGTAAGTGTTCTGCAGGCCTGAGACTGAACAGCCCAGAGCTGCAGAGCCAGGGACACCAAACATTCTGCTGGCTCAGGAGCCCAAGGTCTCCTGACAGGAGGATTCTGTAAACTCGGGGTGAGCCCAGCCCAGCCCCAGCATTGGGCTCCCTTGTTGGATCTGTGCTGTGTAAAGTCTAGAACTGGTGTGTGTGACTGACGGGGGTGCATTTGCCACGCTGGCACCTGGGTGAAGTGGATGCATCAAACAGGATCCTGATTCAAATACTGAGGGAAAGACCCCAACCCCTTTAACCGTGTCTGGCTTCATTTCCCTAACACCAGGAAAAGGCATCAGGTTTAAACGTCCCTCCTGGTGCCATAAAGGTCTGTGGTGCAGCTTGTGCTCCAGGAGGGCTGACAGTCACCAGCGGGGTTTTCCCCTTGGCCGTGGATTTCATCCATCCAAACCAATTTTATTCCTGCTCTGAAACATGAGCTGCGTTGATTTGTGTGAATTTTCCCCCAGTTCACTGAGATTTCCCTCCTTTGGCCTAAGGGTATCAGATTTGGGGTCGTCGTGTCACATCCCAGAGCTCTGCCCCACAGCGGCATGGCTGGAATTCTCTGGGTCTGTATTAAGAGTTTGGTGGCTCATCTTCCCAGTAATTAGCAGTGTTGGGAAAACAGAGATGCCTCTGCGTGTCCAAGAGTGGAGGTGTTTACTCTGCTCAAGGATTTACAGCAGGACAGGGAGTTGCAGCTGGCACCGTGTATGGTCCCTGGACTGTCCTGGCACCTCGTGTGGGGACCGTGGACCTGTCCTTGCAGGGAAATCCAGGAGCTGTAAACATTGCAATTCCAAATCCTGGCTGCTGAGTTGGAGCTGTGTTTGTTGGGCTGCGAGGAGTGGGATGTGCTAATTACTGGAGACATCCATTGGAGGGAGACGTGGTCACAAGGCTGAGCCCTGCGTGTTCCGCACGGGAGGATTTGGCATCATCCGTTCCCAGGCTTGCTCCAAAATTCCTGCCTTGTGATTCATGTCACTGCAGGGCCCTCTGTTTATCTGTTATTTGGGAGTCCAGAATTCCCCATCCCACACGTGTGTCCATCAGAGGGATGCGGATACAAAGCTGTGATAGTGATGCCAGAATGATTTTGGTCTTTTCTTTTATATCCCTTTTACACAGTTCTGTGTATCCACAAGTATCAGCAGCATGCACACTTGCAACCTTTTACTTAGTTTAGTGCTCAGTGTTTTGTGAGTGTTCTGCAGGCCTGAGACTGAACAGCCCAGAGCTGCAGAGCCAGGGACACCAAACATTCCCACTGTCTCAGGAACCCAAGGTCTCCTGACAGGAGGATTCTGTAAACTCGGGGTGAGCCCAGCCCAGCCCCAGCATTGGGCTCCCTTGTTGGATCTGTGCTGTGTAAAGTCTAGAACTGGTGTGTGTGACTGATGGGGGTGCATTTGCCACGCTGTCACCTGGGTGAAGTGGATGCATCAAACAGGATCCTGATTAAAATACTGAGGGAAAGACCCCAACCCCTTTAACCGTGTCTGGCTTCATTTTCCTAACACCAGGAAAAGGCATCCATAGGATCTGTGCGGATACAAAGGTTGGGATGTGAGCGGGAACCCGGGCTCCTTCCCTGGCTGCTGTCCCTCCGAGGAGGTGCTGAAATTCCCATCTCCCCTCTCCTCCAGCGCAAGTGCTGATCCCGCATCACAAACTCTGCTCCCCAGAGCTCCTGGGGGTCCGGGCTTGTTCCGGGCACTGAGGGATGTGGTGTTTCATGTAACTGGTACAAATCTTCCCTTTCCCGTTGGCTCTGTACAGAAGGTTAACCCGAACTTCCCAGAAAGCGTTCCACGGAGTTCACCGTGCTTTTATATAAAACCCTGCTGGGTAGGTGCGCTTTATCGGGAAGGTTTCTAAGACAGCGACCGTCCGTTTTCGTAGTAAAATTAACATTTAGTGCACGCAGAAGGCTCGGGAAATTATATAAAGCAGCAAGTACTGTTGGGAATACTGCGAATATAATTTAAATAGAAGCTTCTCTGCAGTAAATCTGTTTGTGCTGCTGTTTCACACACACACACAGAGCCTTTTTTAGAGCCCAAACCCATCCCTGGGTGAGGTGAGGCACCCGGGCCTTTCCTGCCTGATCTTTTAGAGGGTGTTTGACCTGGGGAAGGTGATGCTGCGGCTGAGCCTCCGGGGTACAGCATCCCACGGGATACAGCATCCCACGGGATACAGCATCCCCCGGGATTCAGCATCCCCCGGGCTCCCCAGGGCAGGCAGCACAGCAGAGGGGTCCCCACAGCGTCCCGCGGCTCCTGGCCCAGCCGCGGTGGGGTTTTGGGGCCGGCAGCTCAGGAGGGGCCGGCTGTGTGCTGTGCTGGCGATCCGTGCCCTCCCCCGCGCTCTGAGTGGCTCAGCTCCCGCAGAACCAGCCCCGGGCTCGGTGCTGGCAGCGAGACCCTCCCGCTCGGCTCCGGAAGCGGCCAGTGAGCATGTGTGAGCTGTGCACCTTTGTTCTGGAGGTTTCCCAGCCCTGCTGCTCCCCCTGCACTGCTTTTGCTGCCCTGGCTCAGGGGTTCTGCCCTGGAACCCCGCTGGCCTTTCCAGAGATAGAGACAGGGATGGCTGGGCCTGCTGAGGGTCCCCAGAGCATGGGGGGGCTGTGGACCAGCAGCAATCTCCACTGGACTTCTTCCAGCATCTCTGTGCTCCACACCCAGGGTCCCTCTGTGCTCACCTTTTCCTTTTAGATGAAAAGATGAACCGGCCATAAAATCTCTCTAAATTCGGGCAGGTTGTGTGTTTTGTGGAAGTCATTGCTGCTCGTGAATCTGGAATTTCCTGGCTGTTTTTGTGAGTTCAGGTTTATGTTTTGGAAAATTGCCTGTGTTGTTTTGGGAAAGGATGGTGGCAATAATAATAAATATTCCACATCTCTTCCGTGTTGGAACTAAACGTTCTCCAAGGTCTTTTCCAACCTGAATCATTCTGTGTTTGCTATTCTGATTAGTCTAAAATTACATCAGACAGACTGGCTATCCTAAAAACGCATCCTTGATAGAAAATGCAGTTCTGGAAGCTGGGGATGAGGCAGATCCATCACCTGGATCAAGCCTGGCATTGCTAACGGGGCAGCCTGGGGCTTTAAAGCAATCCTGACACGGCCTCTCCTTTGATGGTGTTTGGGGTGGACAAAGGAGCCTCCTCTGGCAAAGGCAGAAAATAAAAATAAGCCTTGCATTAAACAGCTGGGTTAATTTGGCGTGAGTGGTGAGCTGGGGTAGGAGCATCACCCCTGCCCCTTCCCCAGACGCTGCTGCCCTGGGAGGACTCTGCAGGACAGGCTGCCCCTTGGTGGTGGGGCTGAGGTTAAAACGTGAAGGTGGCCAGATTTAAACACGAAATTCCAACCCAACTCCCACCGTTTGGTGCAGGAGAAGCAAGGAGGTGCTGGTTTGGTGCCTGCTGGCCTCGTGTCTGTGCGGGAGCGTTTGGAGGCGCAGCTTTCCTGGAAGGTGCCGTGCTCAGCCCCCGGATGCACATTTTAGTGCGTTATGCATATGCATTGGCAGCATTTCTATATTTGTCTTTGTCTGGGAAATGGTTTGCTTTTTCCAGCTGAGTGTAGCTGGTTTGAGTGCTTTGTGAGGCCTCTCTGAGGAACCTGCTGGTTCTGAGAGCTCAGATTGGGGTTTGGGATGGCACCTGGCACCTGGGCCATAAACTCTGCGTGTGTGAGTGTGGTTTTAATGTAGGAATGAGCATTTCTGCCTGCTGCAGAAGGAATAAAGATCCTCCATCTGTCCTGTCCCCCTTTTATAGATCTCTGTCTGTAGACTCAGAATTCGGGTTAACTCTTAGATGGAGACAGCCAGTGCAGCGCTGAGGGGGGGAGATTATGGGATTTATGATGGGAAGATGCTTTTACAGAGCTAAAACGTGATCCCCCCTGCCCAATTCCCACATTTCAGCCTCACAGCGAATTCCACCTTTATTTTATTTTGGCCGCTTGGCTCCTGCTCCCCTCCCTTCTCCGAGCGGGCTCCCGGCATCACCGGCTCTTGCGGCTCCCGTTTTCCAGGGCAGCCGCATCCCGGGGCGGGGATGTGCGCGGCTCGGAGCCGCCTCGGGAACCGCCTCGGAGCCGCC
>JAHLSL010000175.1:6189593-6203963 GCA_025920805.1 Petroica traversi | reverse complement strand
CTCCAGCGCCCGGGGAGCAGGGGCAGAGCCGCGGCTGCGTGGCGCTCGCTGTCACGGCGGGCGGAAGCCTCGCGTATTTATGGAGCCAGCGCTTCCTTCTGCGTTTGAGTGACAGCCAGGATGCCGTCGCTGCCTGGTCACTGGAGCTGATTAGTATGCGCCAGGGTCCGCCTCGCTCCGAGGGATGCAGCCGCAGCAGCTTGCAGAGCTGTCACACTCACACGGGCTCCGTATCTGCACTGGCTTGACGAATTAAAAAGCGAGCCAGCCAGCGAGAGAGAGACCGGGAGAGACAGGGGGGACGAGACAGAGAGAGAAGCTTGCAGACAGCGCTCGCTCTTTTCCTAAAGGAAGGATTTGGCGTCCCGAGTGCTCACTGGTTGTGATGATGCTTCACTTAGCGGGCTCAGAATGAGCTAGAGACAGCAGATAGGGGAGAAACTAAAGGCAGAGCACAAAGCATTACGAACCAACCCAAAACCAGGAACAGTTTTCTCCTCTATTCTAGCATGGTGGATGTATGGACAGTCTTACAGAGCAGAGGTTGACTTCTCCAAATCTGCCAGCCCCACACCTCGAACACTACAGTGTTCTGCATTGCACCATGACCTTGGATGTTCAAACGGTGGTCGTTTTTGCAGTGATTGTGGTGCTATTGCTTGTGAATGTCATACTCATGTTCTTCCTGGGCACTCGTTAAATGGATTTTTTCTCCTGAGCTGTTGGGGGCTACTACTACCACTAGCAATTCAACAAGAGAGCACGAGCGGGAGAGAGAGAGAGAGAAAGGCGAGAGAGAGAGAGAAAGAGAGAGAGAGATTTCTTACTGAGGGGGGAAACGCGTTGAGCTTCAACATGGCCTCGCTGTGATATGTATGACGTTGGTATTATTATCTCTCCCTAAATCTTTTGTCATGTCTTGTCTTTTGAGTATGCCTGTGAGTGTAGCTGCTTTTGCCGGGGTTTTAAATGTGATAAATAATCTCAGCCATCCCGTGCTCTGTGGTTCCGTGCTGGCGAGATGGAGCTGCGCTTCTTTAGGCAGCAGCAGAGTGAAAATGATCTGTCTGTGGTGGGCACTGGGCTGTGTTGTTTTGCTTTCCTTTGAAATAGAGGCTCAAGTTGGTGAGAAGTCATTTTGTGTGCGATTTCTAGTGAGCAGTTAATGTGCAATGTCTGTGAGAGTAACCGTGTAGGTGCCAGGTGAGAGGTGCTGGTGTGTGCCATGGAATCGAGCTATGGACATTTTTAAGGGGGAGGGGGTGTTTGAGAAATCCTATTAAAGGATTAAATCTTTACTAAAATAACATTCAGCCACGGGGGGGAAAAAAAAAGAGAGAGAGATAGATAAATTCTACTTACTGTATTTATCTGCGTTGCCTTGATGATCTGATTTGATTTCTCAAGATTCAGCCCCAAAGCCTCCAGATTCTATGTCCACGTTGATGTAACCCAGCTCCTTTTTTTTTTCTAGAGATGTGAGACGAACTGAAACAGAACCTGCTGGCTTTTTATTCTGGTTGTATGTGCTTTCTGTCTGTGCAAATTGGGAAGGAAAGATCAAAGGGAAAAAGGGCAATGCAAGCTTTGTTTTTCTTTGCTAAAGCAACAGATACGGAGGGGTTTGGTTTTGCTTTGATTTTCTAGAAATCTGATTTTGGCTTTCTTTTCTTTCTTTCATATGTGTGTGTATATCAGATTTTGGGGAAATGTATCTAAGAAAAATCTTTGCCCACCTCAAGGATAACGAGCTTTTGAGATGGGTTGCTTCTTGTGACTTTATTTACATTGATTTTCTGGAAAATGAAGTGCTAAGTTGTGTGTTATGGGCTTGCTGGAAAGATGTCCAGCACTTAGAGGTGCTTCTAGCCCGGAATTGCAATGTTTACAGCTTGGAAGCAGGGCTGGCTGGGGGCTCCAGTGGCAGCACGAGAAGTTTGGAGAGAATACAGAGGGAATGTCTGGAAAGAGCAATGTCTTTTCCTCTGGAAAATATGTTCTGTGCTTCTGTTAGAGGTCTTAGGGATTTTTTTAAAAAAAGTATTATTTCCTCCTCCAGAAAAAATCAGAATTGCTTAAAACAAACAAAAATAGCAGTCTGAAAATGTTTTTGTCTCTTGTAGATGGTCGCTGAAATTTTATTGCCTTAGTAATTTGACTGATTCATGCTAATTCCAGCTGTCTGTTATTTATTTGATGCCCTCTGAAAAAAAAAAAATGATGTAACTGATGCGTAAAGACAAAGCTGGAGGTTCCAGAGGGAGACAGGGAGTTATTTCCCAGTGAGGGGCTGTGTGCTGGGAGTTAAATGCCGAGCTGGGCTCGGCAGCCGATGGCTTTTCCATGGTGGCACGATTGGAAACGGAGTTAAATCCCGCAAATTTGGCACTTTCAAAGTGCTTTTACCTCTGAATAATAATTAAAAAAAATATTTCCCTGAGTCCCAGGGTGGGAACAATCGTCCCCAAAAGCGTTATGGGGCAGTAGCCCTTTTTAATGGGGAGAAAAGCCAGGAGCCAGGGAGAGCAGCCCAGAAAGATGCTCCTGGCTGTGTTTCCCCTCTTCACTTGTAGCTCTCTGCAAGAGGTACCTGCTTCACTTCACAGGAGACCGAGTCAATCTCCTTCTCTAAAAAAAACCCCAAGTGAATAAAATTGCTGCTGAGGATGGTTTGGGTTGTTAAACAGCTCCAATTTGCTCTGTTTGCCTGTTGGCCATCCTGTGTCATTAGTTTTATAGGTTGCAGAATCTCCTGGAAATGTAATAAATGAGCTGAGATCACCATGGAGAGGGAATCGATCAAACAGCGGCCAAAATGATCCTTTCAGAGGAGCAGCCTTGAGCAGCAAAGGGATTTGGAGGAGAAAGGGTGGAAAAATGAGCAAAAACCCAACCCCAAAACTGACCGGTGGCTTACGGTGGGATGTGGCTGTGCCTGAATGTTTATTTTCTCAGGGCTCTCTGGCACTGAGATTTACCTTTCAATAAGATTTCTACGCGGAATGCCCAGTACCTGATGCCGTTTCCCGGGCCCATTCCTTGTTCCAGAGCTTGTAGTCCTGGGGAGATATTTGGGAATCGTGGTTCCATCCCTGGGCTGGGGTGTGCAGGGGCTGCATGGGGAGGACGAGGGGTTGTGGGAGGGAGCCCCAGGAGCCGCGTTTTTCCCCTCACGCAACGAGCTTGGGAGAATTCATGTGATTTTATTGCAGCTTTTTGCCTTTTGCCCTCCTGAAGGCTGGTGGAGTTAAAGAAGGAAAGTTAGTGCAGAGCAAAAGGAAAGTTGGCAGTGGCAAACTTTGTTATTGTAGCAGCACGGTTCTGGTTTTCTCAGGCTGCCTGTTGGAAATTTGGGGGGAAAGAGAGGAAACGAGAGGCGAAAGAGTGAGCGAGGGCTGGGCTTGCTGCTTGCTTCGCTTGCTCTCTGTTCCCCAGGCCTCAGCGAGCCCCTGTCCAGCCCCTGCTGTTCTGTAGTTTTGGAGTTTGGCAGCCGCAGTTTGGCGTTTCCAGGCGTGCAGGAGCCCCGAGCTGGGCACAGCGGCTCAGCCCGTGCCGAGCACTGGGAGCTTTCTGGGGTGACAGTTCCCTCTAGATCCCCGTGCCCAAAGTGCCTGTGCCTGCAGCATTCCGGTGCCATTTGCTGTGAAATATCCCTGGGACTGGAGCTTTCCCTGTCCTGGAGCTCCGTGGGACCACTGGGTCACATTCGGGTCCTTGCGGGTGCTTCAGCCCCGTGACTCCCCTGGGTTTCTTCCCCTTTGTGGGGATGCTCAAACCCAGGGGCAAAGCAGAGCGATCATTCCTTTAAAGGAATCAAAGCGCTGACCCTCTGGAAAATACGGCCCCAAAGAAAAAAAAATACGAATTTGTCTGCAGAAAGCATATTTATAATGCATAAAATCTGTTCAGTGCTCGCTGCTGTGTGTTTGCTGGGGCTGGGTGATGGGAGACCTGCCTCGCTGTTGTCTGCTTAAGCAGGATTCAATGTTATTTGCCACAGGATTCATGAAAATGCCTCTGCCTGTATCATAGCAACCCCGTTTCCCACAGTCCATAAAAAGTCCATTCCTCCCCAGCAGCAATCCTCCGTCTTAAAGGTTCAGGCACCCTCCTCGAAGGGGAAAGGGTGATGTCCCCCTCTCCCAGTGCTTCCCAGCGAGCTTAAGTGTCGGGATGATCCCGGCTTGTCCTGCCCGCCCGGCGCTTTTAATGCTCTTTCTTTAAGGCAGATAAAGTGCTTTCCTTTCGGGTTCCCAAAGGCTTCCTCCCCCTCCCTGGCTATTTCCCACCTCTGTTTAAAACCTCACATGACGAGTCGGAGGGGATGGGACAGCTCCGAGCTCCGTGACGCGCTGGCTCTGCCCTGTCCTGCCATTTGGCTTTTCCCCCCGGGATGGCAATAGCACAGCCCTGGCTTTTGCTGTGTAGGGAGTGAAGATCTGGCCCGATGCGAGCCCTTCTGGGGGAATGCAGAGGTGCTTTCTCAGCCCGTAGATGACTGTGGTTAGGAGCTGCATGTTCACCTGACTCCTGCCCCCATCTGTTTGCATAATGTGGTTATATTTCTTTTTGGATCAGGTATTCAGTACACAGCCCAGCTGCTGTGTATAATGTCTGAAGGAAAATTGCCAAAAATCCATGTAAGTTTTTTTGGTTGTTTTGGTTTTTTTTTAATTTTTATTTTTGTTTGCTTTACTTTCAGTTTGTGACTAGAACCCCTGTCTGTGTTGTCATTTCATTTTGCTGTGGTCTGTGTGTTCAGTGAGTGCTGGAGTGCTCCGTGTGCTGTGCCTGCCTGCATGCGTGTCCGTGCCGTGTCCGTGGGCTCCGTGTTGGAATGATGCAGCCTCCTGTGTTTCACATTTCCAGCCTGGATTTTCTCTCTGGGGGTGGTGATTGTGCTCAGTGTGTCTCTCCCAGTGAAACGTTGGGAGAGCTATTTTGGTGAAACGCAGGGATTTGTCTCCGGGCTGCGGAGTCGCCAATGAGGAGAAGTTGGGAAGCTTGAGGAAAACTCCCAAATGTTAATAATTGTGTGAGAATTGTCCTGTTTGAAGAGATGCTTGTGCCAGGAGTGCCAGGGCTGGCAGGGGATCGTTCAGGGCAGAACTGGCTTTGCCACTGATTTACTGTATGGCCTTGGGCACCTGCCTTTGTTCCTTTGTTGCCTTGTGGCTTCTCTTTTCCACCTGGGATGGGAGAGTATCAGCAGTGCTGAGGGGTAGCCATGCCTGATGTTCTCCCGTGTGTCCCCTCCCTGGCTGGGGGACAGTGGCAGGGTGGGTGGTGGCCGTGTGTGTGCCCACGCTGGCCCAGCTCTGCCTACCTGAGTTTTGCCTCTCGGAGCTGTTGCAGACAGCAAGAGCTGTGGTGATTGATGCTTCCCACTAAAAATAGATGCTCCTGGAGGAAGAGCTGCTGGAGGAGCCGTGATTTATTGTCTTTATTTTATTAGTTGTGGTTGAATTTCTTTCCTGAGTGGAAATGAGTCTTAATCTGCAAGCGCCCACAGACGGCTGGGTTGGCTCTAACCAGCAAAGGGCCACGTGGCCTCTGCTCCTGATTCCCTGCTTTTCCTGGGAATTGCTCCGACATTGTCAGAAAGACCACCTTGGGGGGGTGTTCAGAAGGGCAGGAAGCCCCCAGAGCTCTGCTGGTGGGGGCTGTGTGGGGCAGCCTGAAAGCTTCACCATCTGAATTAAAGAGAATTTTGGGGGATGGAGTGCGCACATGCAAGGATTTAAAGCATTAGGTCTGACTTTCAGCTGGCTCTGGTTTATCCCTGAGGATATAATTTCACAGGAGTGTGCTGCTTTGGGGAGCTGCTTCTGTGCTGTCACAGAGCCGGGGAAACTGAGGCGCATGGTGCTTGCAGGGTGGCACATTTTGGGATGGGGGTTAGTGGGGCTGGGAGCTGGAGCAGGATGGGGGGCCCGCCCTGGAGGGTGTTTGGGGTCTGGATTGTTCCTTTTCCTGCAGACCTTGCCCGGGGCAGTGTCAGAGGGCCAGGCTGGTGCCGGGCGCTGTGGGCTGAGCTGCTCCAGCGCGGTGCAGGATGCGCCCGGGGGATTTGGGAGCCGGGAGCAGCCGAGTGTGGCCGTGCCCATGTGAGGGGCCATGTGGCTGAGCCTGCCCCTTCCTTTGCATCAGCCCAGACATACATAACACCGCGGATGGGCTGCTGGCAGCCGCCGTGGGGCTGTTTTCGGCTGGGCTGGGCTCAGCCTCCGGGGATGAGCTGTTCCCCAGCCCCTTCCCCTCCTCCAGGAGCCGGGATGGGGTGGGCAGAGCAGGCTCTGACCCCCGTGGGTGCTGGGGACAGCGGCAGCCCTGCCCTGGGTGCCGCGGAGGCAGAGCAGCCTCAATAAGCGGCATCACCCCGCTTAAAGCAGCACGGCTCTTTGTTATCCCTTTTTTTTTCCTGTTTTTTTCCCGTGGATAAAGCCCCAGGTGGATTTCCAGGCTGGTCATTGCGGTGAGATGAGCCGCGTGTGGAGTGAGGCGGTCACTGCCCGGCGTGCCCGGGGCTCTGTGCTTTGCCGGGGGCACTGAGGCTGGGATGTCCTTCCCGCTGCTCCTGCCGGGGAAAGCAGCGTGCCTGCCTGTCCTCTCGCCTCTGTCCCCAGCCCTGCTCCCCTCCTGTCCCGCCTGGGATGGTGAGGACAGTTTGGTTTTCAGGGATGTCCTGCCCTGCGCCGCAGAGAGCCCGCAGCCTCACCAGGCATCCGGCTAAATCCCTGGGTGTTGCTGGCTGGATTTTTTCACTCTCCCTACTCAGGATTTTGGCCCCGAAGTTTCCAAAGGGTTAAGCTGCTCCCGGTGCCAGTTTTAGGGGTTTTGAGCCCCCTGCAGGGGAGCTCAGAGCTGTGAGAGCGGGTGCAGCTCACGCTGAGAGACGTGGGGAGAGGAATCAGCCCAGCTCGAGGGCTTGGAGAGCAGGAAGGATGGAATTGGGTACAGAACTATTCCCTTGTAATCGAGCAAATGCAGTCTGGCCTCAGCTACACAAACAGCAAACCCCTAAGGATCCATCTCTTACCCCAATAAGCAGTGGGTTAATTTGCTGGGCATATCTGGGGAAAAGTTTTTGTCAAGGAAAATTGCTCCATTTGACAGAAGCGTCAGGCTCTCGCTGGCATTATCAGAAAACAGAGTTTTTTCAAAGCCTTTCTATGGACCACATTCCCCTGCTATTTCTGCTGCTCCACTCCCTGTATTGTGTTCAGTAAATCTGACAAGGTTCTCTCAGTACGTCGTGCACTGAAGTTTCTGTTCTGATACCAAATTTAGGGAAAGCTTGTTATCTACAATTCTTTCTTCCTGGCTTGATAAGGTGCTGATTAATGTAATGCAACTCCCTTTCCTTATCTAGTTGAGCTTCAGTCAGTTTTAGTATAATCTTGAAAAAGCGTGATCAATCTTTAATGTTTGTTTTTTAGGTTTATTCCAAAGCCTTTTAGGCACGCTGGATGTTCGCTCTTTTGTGAAGTTTTGGGAGCATTAAGTTAAAAAATAACAATTATAGAACCAGTTTTGAATGCAGATAAAACATTTTAAAGTTGCTGTGAAACAAGAAGGAGCAGCTGGCTCTGATGAAGTTTTAGGTGTTAAAATAGAATTGTCTGGTTCTGGACGCTTAAGGCAGGGAATATCAACAGTGAGCTTGTACAGGGAGGAGGATGATGCAGGGATGAAGGAGAGGGCCTGTTCCCTCTCCAGAGGTGTGTGTGAGGTGAGGAGGGGCAGGGGCACTGTCCCCTGTCCCTGGGTGGGAATTGTCCCCTGCTTTTACCCGAGCACACGGGCACGAGGAGCAGGCAGTGCAAGGACCCGGGGCTGTCGTCGTCTGCTGTGATTTGGTGATCAGGAGGTGACATCTGGATAGATTTTCAGTCTCCTCTGGCCCAGAGGAGATGGATCTCTGTTCCAGTGGCCAGCAGCAGATCGATCCTATCTCCTGGAAACTGAGGGCATTGCAGAATTGTCAAAAAGTCTTTCCTAAGGAATTCAAAGTGCACCCAGGCACAGAGCAGAGGTGTTGAACTTCTCAGACGTGCAGGCTGGGAACAGATTTGCTTAAGACTTATGGGCTGCCTTAGACTTGGAAATCTTCAGGCAGGAGAAGCCTGGAAGTGTGTTCCCAGGCATTAACAGGAGCCAGACTGCAGATTTATGGAATTCAGGCAGCCCTGGCCTGCTGCCCCCAGCACCCCTGTGCAGGCGTGGGTGCTGCTGAGCCACGTGCTGGGGCCACCCCCGCTGTCCCTCTCAGCCCAGTGCCACTTGCAGATTGTCACGGTGGCCCCAGCTGTCACAAACCCCGTTTCCCCAGCTGGATTTGGAGCTCAGTGTGAGCTTGGGGCAGGTCCCCAGAGCCCAGCTTTGGCTGGAGGTGGTTGGCAGTGCGTGCTCAGTGCTTCTCCCTTTGCCATCTCCCCTCTTCCCTGCTCCCTCCTGCTCCGGCTCAGAGTTGCTGAGCTTTGCCCCAGAAAGCAGTGCTGGTTTAATCTCTGCTTTCCCAGCAGCTGCCAGGCTGTGCCTGTCCCTCCTCCCCGCACACGTCAGGGCACACATGTGCACATGCGTGTGCAGGCAGCGCTGCACCTCCCCGTGCATCGCCCTGGACATGGACAGGGAAACCTGGCCATTAAAACACATGTGCATATGTTTCCCTTCCCAGATATATTTTGGAAAATATGAGTCAGCAGCAGCAGCAGCAGCAGGCAAGAAGAACATATTACATAATCTCTGGGAGCCAAGAAAACCTCGCAGTTTATTAGGAGGGAGGCTTTCCGCAAGCAGAAGCTTTTACCATCATTTTGGGGCCTCACATTGACCTGAGCCCCTCTGTCAAGTGGCCTCATTTCCATCATATCCTCTGGTGTCCAGTGCAGGGAAGCAGTCCCAGCAGCCTCGAGTTTTGGTTTATTTTTAAACCCCCCCCAGTACTGGTAGAATCTCAGGGCTGTGCTGTTGGTAACGACTTTTCTCTTGTTCCTTAACATGTTCTCCTGCACAGAGTCTGTGATTTTCCTTTTTGGTTCCCCCCCACTCCCCACCTCCTGCTGTTTTCTCTCGAATCTCAGCGCTGAGAGAAATGGCACATGAGTGCAGCTGGAAATAGCTGCTGCCCCCTCCGCCTCCCCTCTGCTCACGGCCACCCACCTCCTCCACCTACTCCCAAATGGGAGAGTGAAGTCAACATCCACTTTTAGCCCTGGGGCTGCTGCTCCTCGGCTCTCCCCCTCTCCCTCGCCGTGCCTGCCCTGCCCACACGGGATTCAGAAGGGCTTTGTCACCGTTTTAAGGCTCCTGCAGCTGGATGAGCCCTTGTCTGGTCCCAGTGGCACTCGGGGATCGTGTGCTGGAGCTTCGGGGATGAGAGGGGATGCACAGGGCAGGGGAGAGGGGAGCAGCAGG
This sequence comes from Petroica traversi, assembly GCA_025920805.1. Classification (NCBI taxonomy): domain Eukaryota; kingdom Metazoa; phylum Chordata; class Aves; order Passeriformes; family Petroicidae; genus Petroica; species Petroica traversi. The sequence goes on along the minus strand of JAHLSL010000175.1, from coordinate 6,194,543 downwards.
AATTACGGACACACGGACAAGCACAAACAGAAATCCAAGGAAGTCAGGCAGCAGAAAGGTCAGGGGTTCTGAATCCTCCATCCTGGGCACCTCTGTGTGCCTCGTGGGTGTTGGCACGGGCAGGGATGGGAGCAGGGAGCCCGGCGTGGCAGGTGGGTGCTCTCAGCTCCCCACGGTGCTGCATCTCTGCTGCTCCATCTCTAATGCCAGCCTTAATTCCAGGCTGTTCACCGAACCCCTGTATTCCTGCAGGACGCCTGGAAAGCCTAGGAGGGGAATGGGTGTTAGCAGAGAAAGGAAAGGAAGGAAAAGCCTTGTTTGTTTTTAATTTACCTTATAAAAACGAAAGGTTTTGAGCCACTTTGATCTCTCAGGGCAGTGCAAATGCTTCCGCTGTGGCTGAGCCCGTGGGTGCCTTTCAAGCAAAGAGAAAGCTCTGTTGTGGTTTTCCAATATCAAAGGCTTCCCAAGGAGGCAGTAAATTGCCACGCTGGCTGAGAGCAGGAGTTCAGGCAGCTCCGTGCCCTGTCTGGGACAGTGTCTGACACACTCGCTGCAGAGCAAATTGAGAGAGACACAATAATTGATGGTGACGGAATAACCTGTTTATCCAGAGCACTCTGTCGTCACCCCCATTAGCTCTCCAGTTGCTGGTGTTTGGAGACAAGAGAATTTAAGTGTTCTGTATTTTTTAAGACCACAAAAATCTCTGTTACGAGATTGTCGAGAGCTCAGCAGAGGGGATGTGCTTTTCTGACCGCCATCCATCAGGCTCTCTGTGTTTTATTGAAAAGCCTGCTTTGAGCTGTGTCTGCTCAGAGTTTGGGGAATGATGGGGCTGGAATTTGGGGGAGCTGCCCCCCATTCCCCACCTCTTACAGCCAGGGTGATGCTGCAGGAGCTGTTCCTCCTTTCTCCATCTCTGTTTCTCTTCCTATAGAACGCACAGAAGGAAATTGCCCTTTGCTGTTGGAGGGTTTGGCAAGTGAGGGTGACAAGTGCTGTACTGGAGGCAGGTGGGATTGGAGCAGACGGATTGAAAATGCCTCTCACCCTCTGGGGCTTTGCGGGGGCCCCCACCCAGGAGCTCCCTGCTTTCATTTCAGGCAGCATCTTGAATTCCACCCGAGATCCCCACAGTGATGTCAGCAGGGCTCCACCAAAGATTCATTTGGCCTCGCTTATTTTGCATATGCAGCGTCAGAGCTCTGCCTTCTGTTTTTGCAGCTAGAGAAGGGCTCTGCACCTCGTTAGAGCCTTTGCTAATAATACACTTGCTCTCTGTTATTAATTGATCTAAATGAGGCTTTTTTGTTTCTCTAAGCCTTTTGTGGTATTTCTGTGCTGTCGAGAAATTAATCTGCATTAAGTAGAAATACCTCAGGAAAAACCAGGAGCTTTGGAGTAGCTGTTCAGCCTCGTGTGGCAGAACCACTCAGGGTATCCACAATTCCCACCCCAGAGCCAGCAGAAAGAGCCACGAGAGGCTCTTGGTGCACCAAGGAATGGCACAAAAGCCACCCAAGGCAGCCCAGCCCTGCTCTGGGTGCAGTCTCTGACTGATCCCAGCTCACATCTTAATTCCTAAATCTTTCCTATTCAAACTTCTGTGTTTGGCCATCCTCTCCCCAAAAGGAGGATTGTTCCTGGGGCACGTTCCCTCCTGTTCTCTCAGGGCAGGCAGGACATGTCTGCAGTGATTTTCTCATCTGCTCAGGAAAGACTTTTACTCCTCCTTTGGACAGGTTTCCCCCAGCTGGAACCATCTCCTGATCCCTCCAGTGGGTTTTACTGCCCTCTTTGCCTCTGTGTTTCTCCTGCAGACAGTTTTACCTTTGCAGGGTTTTTCCAGCTCAGGTTGAAATTCAAGCGATGATAATACTTGACATTCTTCATGCCAACATCTTAAAAATCTTTTCTGAAGTTTTAAAGCCTTTAAAGCCTTTGTGCTGTATAAATACTTGAGTACTTCTTCTATTTTTAAATGAAAATGGTGCCTGAAAACCCTCAAAAGTCAAATGAAGATCAAAGGCTTGGGAATACCAGCAGTTTCCTGTATTATTCCCAGCAGCTCGAGACTGAGGTTGCATTGGAGAAGTGCAAAGGGCCTGATAATGGTGCAATCATGGAATTACGGAATGGTTTGTGTGGGAAGGGACCTTAAAGCTCATCCCATGGGGTGACACCTTCCACCATCCCAGGGTGCCCCAAGCCCCATCCAGGGGGAATTTCCAGGGGCAGCCACAGCTTCTCTGGGCACCCTGTGCCAGGGCCTGCCCACCTTGACAAGAAGGATTTAGGATTTCATCCCAATATCCCACCCAAACCTGCTCCTATCGTTGGGCTCTGGTTAATCTCTCCCGGCTACTGTGTAAAACAGCCTGGGGGCTCAGGAGGGCTGGGTTTGGTGTGTGCCCCTGCTGCTGCTGCTGCTGCCTGGAAATCCCACGTTTGATCACCTTGTTCTCACGTCCATCCCAGCGCAGGAATGGCCAGCAAAGGGCTGGAGCAGGGATAGAGCAGCACTGCCCTTTTCAGCAGGAACTGGCCTGGCTTTGCAAGGTTTTCAGCAAAGTAAATCTCTTTTAGCCCAGCCTTCCTCACTTTGCTCCCTGCCCGTGGCTTCTGAGCAGGAATCAGGACAATAGGTGGAAATTGGTGTCCTGGAGACGTGTGGCAAGGGGATGCTGAGGGCTCAGGGCAGCTCACCAAAGAATTGCCTCTGATCAATGCTCAGAGGTTCCTGTGGGTTTGCTCAGCAGCTGCAGGCAGGGCTCACAGTGGGGATTTTTACCACTGCCCAGGGAATTGTTCCAGGGCCGTGTGAGCCACCAGCAGCAGCATCCTTGCTGGAATAAAAGGTAAAAATGGATGCAGAGCAATTTGGCCAGAAGAAGAGTGGAAAGAAAAATCCAGTTAAGATCCAAGGAGTAGCTGTTGAAATGCAAAAGGATCTAGAAAGCAAAGATGCAAAAATAAAATCTGAAGTGGAAATGAGTGATGTTTTTCCAGCATTGTGTAACTCATTTTAATTGCAATCCATCTAGAAATCTATTTGAGGCAAGAAATCAATGCAGAATTGTAGAGCAAAGCATTGGCCTTCCAGATGTTTGCAGCTTTCTGGATTGTTATTTTCAGATTCCTCCCACGGTTTATTTGAGTCCCTCCTTCCTCAGGGTGGCCAGGGAAAGATGTCCCCTGATGTGTGCCAGGTGGGCAGTGAGGGCTGTCCTGGGGCTTTCTGCTCTGAATTTGCCTCTTGTTGTGCCTTGAGGAACATCCCAGGGTGATTTTGGTGGTGGGAACGAGGTGTTGGAAGGGTTTCTGTAGGATCACCTCGCTTTGGAGAGGACCAGGCGTGGCTGAGGGGTCAGGGTGGGCTGTTGTCCCCTCTCAGGGAGTTTTCCCTGGGCAGGAATTCTGTGTGAGTGGTAGAACCATGCTGATCTTCACTCTGATCTCCTCCCTTAAATCCCTGAGGTGAGGTGGCACAGCACAGGCTGCTCATCACCTGCAGGTTCCTGTCACCTTACGGATTCCCAGCTTAAGGGACTGGTGAAAGTCCATCAATGCTCAAGGCTTCTGGTAATCCAGCAGAATTAAGTCCTGACTCTCACTGGTGACACCCAGCAGTCTCCTGAAAGGCCAGCATGACATTTCTCTTGGATTTGGTGGCATTTGTGAGGGAGGATTTTTTACCTTGTTTCTGGTCCACCCTCAGCGTTCGGGGCTGCTGAGAGTGCCTGGCTGTGGGTGCAGTTTTGGCAAGGGCTGTGAGGAGACTGAGCAGGGCTGGGGCGGGGCTGGGGCTGCAGGAGGATCCCTGAGCTCCTGGAGGGATGGAGTTGTGCTGCCACGGCCTTTGGGGTGTCCCTTAGCCCTGCTCTGCTCCTGGAGATGGACTTGAGCAGTGACAAGGACAGAGGCTCCTCAAAGTTCACACAGCAGCTTCACAGGCAGGTGAGGCTTTGAGGATTCCAAGGATTCCTGACCTTCCTGACAGGCAGACACTCACATTCCCAACACGAGGAATGGGCTCCAAGTGTGGAATATCTCCCCTGACCTCCCTCCTGGCGTCCCCTCTCCGTGCCACTCTCAAGCTGTCCCTGCAGGGTGTTCAGTGTGCTCGTGTTCAGAACACTGGCCTAGAGCAGCAGGGAGAAATGGGAACAGGGTTTGCAGCAGGTCAGGATGAGCTGGGATGAATCTGATGGGATTGCAGGCAAAGGAACCATCCACGGGCTGGGAAGGAGGCAGGGAAAGGGAAAAAATCCAAATCGAGAGAGTGCAGCTGGAAGAGGGGGAAGGATGCAACGCAGGAGGTAAAACTAAGAATAGAGGAGTGTGTTATAAAGGGAAATCTGGGGCTGGAGGTCAGGACAAATTAGAACACGCAGAAAATGTACTCCACTAGGCCATGGGTTTGTATTTCTGGAAAATAACTGAAGCGTCTTCACGTGGGGCAGTTCTCATGGGATTAGAGAAAATACCAGAAAGGTTCTCAAAGGGACAGTCTTCCTTTGGCTTGTGAGCAGAACAGAGGATTCAAGGCTGGTTTTTGGAGCCCAGAGCCCCCCCAAATTCTGAGGGGCACAGCTTTACCTGCAGGCCCCTCTGGGCAGCACCCAAACAGCAGGGTGTGCCCAAACAAGAGTTTATTCTGATGATAACTGCAGAGAGGAGCAGCAAACCTCCCCAGGACTGATGGATTCAGGAGTAGAAGGGCTCTGGAAATGGGCCGTGGGTGAGGCTGGAGCAGGGGAAGGCAGTGTTTTATTGTTACTACCTGGAGTGGATCCAAGCCTTTAACAGATGGGAGGATTTGCCAATTTGGCTGTGCTGGAAAGCTGGGCACTGGAGCTATCCCTCCATGCATCCCTCCATCCATCCATCCCTCCATCCATCCATCCATCCATCCCTCCATCCATCCATCCATCCATCCATCCATCC
>JAHLSL010000175.1:6173712-6189583 GCA_025920805.1 Petroica traversi | reverse complement strand
TCCATCCATCCATCCATCCATCCATCCATCCATCCATCCCTCCATCCCTCCATCCATCCACCCACCCATCCATCCCTCCATCCATCCGTCCCTCCACCCCTGGCTGCAGTGTCCCGTGGCCACCAGTGCCCTGGGACCCTGCAAGAGCTGCGGGATTGAGAGGTCAGGTTTGCTTTGGTGGTGGTTTGGTGCAGGCTATGCTTAGAGGTGCCAGGAGCTGCACATGAATCTGTGTTTTGGCACTGCTCCTAAAGAAGGGGAAACGAATGAGATCCTGCAAATGAGAGTTTTGATTGCTGCCTTGGAGAAGATTGATAGAGGTGTGTTGGCTGCAGGAGCTGGGTTTATCTTGGTGGGTCTACAGACTGTCCCAAGCCTTCCTGGGGTGTTTGGTGTGGCCAGAAGTGCTCTGGATTTATGGTGACCTCAGGAAGCTCAGGCAGGGCTGGCTGGGCTGGGTGCTGCACAGACAAGGCCAAGCAGCCTTATCTGTGTCCAGCAGCTTCGAGGTCTGATTTGTAAAAATCCTCTATTCATTACCAAGAGCACTGGGTTCTTCTTCCAACATAAAATAGGCAGTAATTCTTAGATAATTCTGTGGCATCTTGTGCTGCTTGTTGAGAAGCTCTCCCCACTTGATTTTGGTGCATAAATACAGAACAGACTTTCCCCCCATTTTCTTTCCCTGCAGTAGCTCCAGCCATTTTAAATCTGTGAGCCGGAACTCCAGGGATCTTGCTCATCCTGATGGACCTAAAAGTAGAGTACACTGGGGAGATTTTGGGAGTTTGGCCATGAGCCCAAGACCTTTAAAACCATGAACCAGATTCTTGGTTAGCTGAGACTTCAGAGCTTTCCAATGTGTTAGCAAGTCACAAGATTTTTTTAGCTATCGGGTTTTAACTTTTTTGTCCTACACTGTCACACATTGACATAAAACACCAATAATTTAAACCACTCCACTTGTGGGAGAATTTTGAATTAAAATAAATAAAAAAAAAAGTAACCATTTTTTGAGACAAATAAAAAAGTTTGGGGTTTTTATTCATGAGTATGGCCAGGCATTTGTAAGCTGCTTTCTAGACACACTCACCACCCATGCACCCCAAGAAAAGGCTGGGTTTTATTACCTGATGCATTTCTAAGCTAAGAATATAACAATTATATTGGCTGTTACATGCTGCAAACACAAAATCCAGCAAGACGTGCATTTGCAGCCCCACACATCAGAAATGAGCTGACCCTTGGTGCAGGCGGGGAGTGTTGAGCTGTACACACCTCCAGACACCCAAATTAATAAATTTGGACACTCAGGTGGCTCCTTTGGGCAGGGATGTCACATGTCCAGACAGAGCTGGCTGCTCCCAGATTCCCACGGAGACGCTCCCATCCACTCTGACTCACATCCATGGCATTTTATTGTTGGGTTGAAGGCTGTCTAAAAATTCCCTGGCATTTCTCCAGAGAGAGTGCCAGCAGCCCTTAAACTCAACTCATTTCCTTCCCATCAAACCACGGAGCTCATCAATAGCAATCTCGGGCTCCAGCAGGGAACTCTGGAGGTGGGTGGGATTTGCCACCCTCCACAGCCTGGTGGTAAATAGGTCATTACCAGCACAACAGCAGCAGCAAAGCACCGAGTGGGAATTCGGGGAGGGAGAAATGCTGGTGTTTGTGCTCCTTTCCCTTCGGTATTTTTGGTGCCAGCAGGATGATGCAGGGGATATTTGCTTGTTACTTTATGGAATCAATGCACGGCGTCTTATCGTAGGTTTGTGGCTGGGGGTTGACAAATGCTCAGGTGCTTTTGCACCTCTGTGGTTGCTTTTATTAACCAAGGGGAGCTTAAAAGACAAGGTGAAGCCCAGGAGCTGCCTGCAGACTGGAGGTCTTACCAGTTTATTGGAGCCTTTTCCCAGCAAGTTGCTCTCAGAGCCCTTTTTTTTTTTTCCATCAGGAATGTCACATATGATAGAGGGACTCGAAGGGGCCACTTTTACCTTTAAAGTCTAGGTTTAAAATTTTTTTCTGTTAAAAAAAATGTGTTTCGACAGTTTGTCACATCGGCTCAGCCTGCCACGTCGTGGGCAGTGAAGTGTTAGGAAGGAAAAGCAGAAAGTATTTTGATGGAGGATCAAGTCAACTCTCTAATGGTTTGTGAGCATCTCCTGTGCTGACCTTGGTCCACGCACACTCCTGCCTGTTCCTGCAGCTCTCCTGGCTCTGGGAGAGCTCCTGGAGGTGCTGAGGGAATTGCCAGGCGGGGTTTGGAGGGATGGCAGGAAAAGTTCTCGCGGGAGGGCTGCGCTTTGCAGCAGAGGCTTTTGCCAGCTTCTGCCAGAGCCTCCATCCTGTGTTTATTTTGGAGCTGAGGAGGAGGCAAGGAGGGAGGCATCATCATCATCCTTTTGGTAGCTATGGAGAGCGGGGAGGGCAAAGTCTGTGGAGCACAGGAGCCCCCAGATCTCCACGCTCAGCTTGCAAAAAAGCCCAGCCCAGTCTCTCCTGTTGGGCTTGTTTTTATCACCAAACATTTAATTACTTTACCTTCACGCTGCCGCCGAATCAACTGAGAGAACTACAAAAGAGAATGCACTTCTATTTTTATGCGTTATACTAATGAAGCTGAGGCTGGAATTTTCCCCTGCACGATTGGCTGGAACAGGGGAGGAAAAAATTCCCAGGGAGAGGAGGAGGAGGGAGCGAGACGCTCAGCATTTAGCAGTGAGCATGGCTGGGGGCTCGGAGCAGACGTGCAGCACTCCAGACTGGGAAGTGAGGAGAGCAGCGTTTCATCCCCGTGCAGGCATCACAGAGGAGGTTTCTCCGTGCTGAGGGATGGATGGAGCAGCAGGACGGTGCTGCCAGTGCTGTTTTCTTGGCAGAGCTGAGCACCAGGCCTGGGCTGTCCCTCCTGTCCCCAGCGTGGGCTCATTGACTCCCTGGGAAACATCCCCTGGGACTTGGCAGGAGCCGAGTGCTCCGTCAAAAGTTCATTGATGTGATGGGTTGGAGCCTGCTGGGAGCACCAGCACAGGGATCAGAGAGGGCAAGAAATGTCTAAGGTACAATAACATCAGTGGGGAAGCAGGTGCTTAGGGCTGGCCCACGGTGACACCTTAATCTGAGGTGGCACGATGGCCCTGAGCTGGATGGGAGGCTCAGGAGAGCTCGGCTTAGTCAGAGCTGGTGTTTGCAGCTCAGCATCAAGATAAAAATCCAGCTGAAAGTCTCTGTCTGATAAGAATTTCATTCCAGGCAGCAGAGATTTGGAGGCTGGGAATCAGCCTGGCAGGACTGGGATTGCAGCTTGTGGGGTCTGGGGCTGGGTGTGGAGCAGCCCCTGTGAGCCTGTTCTTTCCGAGGTGGGAAACTGCTCCTGAGCTGCTCAAAGGCTCCTGAAAGAGTCAAATGAAAGGATTTGACATTTTCTTTCATAATATGAGAGAGGGAGTAATCAGGGAGCCGTGCATGGGTTTGTTAATTTGTTGAACAGCAGCGCTGTCAGTCAGTGGAAATTAAGACATTGGGTTTTATTTGGGAAACATGAGGAGGTAAAATAAAGTAGAAATCCCAAAAAAAGCAGCATTTGCATAGGTTTTGAGCTGACCCAAAGGACCTGAATGCCACAGGTCCTAAGCATCCTTGGCTTGCATTTTGGGGGTGGTTATGTGCAATATCTGCACCCTAGAGAAAGCAAATGCAATATTTCAATACCTGACTGGGTGTTTCAGTGGTCCTTTGAAGGGGACAAAGAGGATGGGATCCAGTGAGGAAAACCAGGAATGTGCTTGAAGGGTCGCCCTCAGATCCCAGAAGTTCCCTGGAGAAATTTATCCTCTTCAACAGGGCCCAGATTTGGAATGGTGCTTTAGAGTGCCCATAAAAAGAGCTGTTAATGAAATTAATCTGGGAGGGAAGGGCAGCACGGAAAGAAAGATGAAATTTTACAGCCCCAGCATTGAGTAGATGGAAAGTGTAAATCCACTGGCAGTGCCTGGAAAGCCACAGTTTGACTCCAAGGAATGTCACAGCCTCAGTCCAGCTGGACAGGAGCCACCAGCACCCTCAGTGCCGTAATTCCTGTCCCTGTTTGCAGATGTTGGTCAGGGACATGGGCAGAGCTGCCCTGAGCCCAGGGATTGCCTGTGGGGTCCATCAGCAAAGGGCTTTGGGCTGCCAGGGAAGAGCAGCGTGGCCGTGAGGGCAGGAGGACGGAGAAAAACATCAATCACTTCAGTCCGTTCATTGGGAAGTTGGGATCTACATGGAGGAGATTCAGGGAAACTGTGCAGCCCAGGGAAGTGAGCACCACGATCCCACAGGATGCTGAGGGTCATCCTCTGGTGCTGTTCAGCCTGAAGGGTCCCATGCCAGGTGATTCCAGATTTTTAGGAGAATTTTTATCTCAAAAATGCACAAAGAGCTTAGGACATGAGAATTTAGAACATTGTTGCCCAGAGAAGCTGTTGCTGCCCCATCCCTGGAAGTGTCCAAGGCCAGCTTGGAGCAGCCTGAGATGGTGGAAAGTGTTCCTGCCCCTAACCTTAACAAGATGAGCTTTAAGGTCCCATCCAACCCAAACCATTCCGTGATTCTGTGATGAGGAAAGCTGAAATGAAGTAAATGACACCAGGTTAATACGGGAATCAAGTCCTGTGCACAGGGAGGAGAGAGGCTGGGAGCTGGGAAGGATGGCTGGAGCTGTGATAGAAGCTGATGGCTGAGGCTTCCCTGGCTCACAGGAACAGTCTGTGCCTCTGGCCTTTTAAAAATTGAACCTTGAAAATCTGCAGGAAATAGACTTTTTATTTGGTTAGTGTTTTGGACCTATAAAACTGAAAGTCATAATACCCTGTAAAACATTTGAGGCAATTTGGGAATATAGCATTCCTTATTAAACTCCGTGGGTTTTAGAGACTTCTTAGGTTTTCACAGCGGCTCAGGCTGTGACCTCTATAATGTTCAACAGGATCCTTGAAAAACTGAGACCAATTTAACAAGAATAGCTGCTGCCTTGGTGCTCCAGCTCTTCCATTTCTTTCCTGGCTGGAGTTAAGTTCATAATGGTTTAGAAGAACCTTTTTAGTTGCTGAAAAAGATTATTGTGGTCTGGGCATAGGGGACTTCTTTGTGACAGATATTTTAACAGAACCAATTGTCCGTGGCTGGGATAACAAAGTGAAATGTCACAAGTACAATATTTTGAAGGTCTGAAATCATAACTCTTTGCATATTTTAGAGGTTATTTTTGGCCAGTGTAACAAAATAACACCGTTATTTGGGAGTTTGAGGGAATACAAACCCCTGTGGATAAAGAGGACACCTGGCAGTTGTTTACAGCTGATGTTTCCTCATGTCTGGGGGGTGGCAGAGGGTTTGTACCAGACCTGGAGAGAAGTCCTAAAATCCAGCAGCAGGGATGTTTTTCTGTAGATGGAATTTTACCCTGTGCCTGAAAATCCAAAACACCTGTTGGGTTAAGCTGAGAGCTGGTGCACATCAGAATTCTGTGGTTTTCTCCTCTGGGATGCCAGGCTCCTCTTTTATCTTGTTTTCTCTTTATTTCTACATGAACTTTGTCCAGTTTGCTGCACCAGGCAGATGATGTTGGCTCTGTGCGCTCTACAGGTGAGATGCTCTGTGTCCTGCAGTTTTCCCTGGAATTCTGCTCCCAAAACTCCGTGTGTTTACAGGCTGAGCAGCATCCCTTGTCTGTACCTGTCCATGGCACTCGGGAAGAGCAGGCAGAAGAAATATTCCTATATTGCAGAAAAAGTATTCTTATATTGCAGGATAAATATTCCTGTATTGCAGAGTAAATATTCCTGTATTGCAGAGTAAATATTCCTGTATTACAGAATAAATATTCCTATATTGCAGGATAAATATTCCTGTATTTCCTTCATACACAGGTGGAATGAGGCTGTGGCTGCATTTCTCCTGCAGGGAGATCTCGAGATCTCTGCAGGACACTGTGGCACGGGAGGGTTTGGTCTTTAACCTTCCTCTAATTGATGAATAATTCTTTGCTGTGAGGTTTTTTAGGGATCCATCCTGCTTTTCAGTATTGCCTAATGAGGAGCCTGAGCTGAGGATTCATTGCTCCAATACTTTCTGCATCCAAACCCTCCATCCCTGAGGCTGGACTCTGGCAAAGACAGAGAGTGAGCAACCTTCACCCTCTGGTAGTGACTCCTCGGGGCTGCTGGGTGTTTGGAACACAGGAATTCAGTCTGAATTTGTGAGAGGGATTTCACTCAGGTCTGGAGTGTGGTTATCCCAGAGCTATTTGCAGGAATGCCACAGGGCTGCCACAGAAGGACATGGGTAGGAAATGCAGTGGGAAATGGAATGGAAATGCAGAAACTGCTCACTTTCTCTCAGTTCAGACACCACCCTCTCCTGACATCCATGATCCTGGGTGTCAGGGTTTGGAAGGCACCCAAGGAGTGGCTTGGGCTGAAGGCTGTTAGGGCAGAGATGCTTTCCTGAGATGGATCTGCCAGGCTGGGAGGGGATGGATGCTGGTGCTGCTGCAAATCCCAGTGTTTTCCTTTTCAGTGGCTTAACCCATCTGCATGGGCTGTGGGAATTATCCACGTGCTCTGGAGTCAGTGTGGCAATCCCAGCTTGGCCCAGGGAGCCGAGCTTTGCTTTGGAAGCAGGGATTAAATGGTGTTTATTGGAAACTCGACCAGCCAAGGAGAAGCTGCTGGCGAGGCTGATTGTGGGAGAGGGGACTGAGCACACTGAGCTGCTCTGAGTGAGCTGCTCTTCCTCAGTGTGAGATCCTGTGATGATGGAGATTGGGAAAAATCAATCTGAGATTGCAGGGAGCCGCAGCCAGGTTGCTGTTCCTGCTGGTGGAGGATGTGCCCTCTCAGCCTGGCCTCCTGCTCATCACAACCACCACACCACCATCATTTTGGACTGGTTCACCATCACCTCAACATCTCCTTGTCCTCCTTGTCCCAGCTGGGTTTGTCCTGGATTTGAGCATGGTTTCCTTTGGGTTTATTCATTTGTGAGGCTGCTCTGTTCCCCTCACCAGGCTCGTGGTCGGTGTCTGGCTGCTGCAGGGAGGGGTGGTGTCCTTTCTGAGAGAGCAGCACAGCTCTGAGAGGCAGATCTCGATGGCACAGAGGTTTTGGAGGTGTGTGCACCCTTCCTTTGGGCCCTCAGCACGTTCTGTGCCAAACTCTCAAGCACTGAATGGAAGCTGAGTGAGGAAGATCGTGGGACCTTCATCCCACTCGTGGTCTTTCAGAACCAAGGCACACACAGACCAAAAAAAGCCCCTTCTATCAGTATTTGGAAATTAAAGCAAGCAGGAGCTTAAAAGCTCAGAGCAAATCTCTGCTGCTAATTTTCCAGCTGAAAAGAAAGAGAATTTCACACAGGACACTAAAAAACCACTCAGAAAAGCCAAAATAAAGGGAAGTCCCTCCAGGTCTCAGTTCCAGAATTACCCCGACATATCAGCTGCCCACGGTTTCTCTGCAGAACATCCCTTGGGTCCCTGTGAGCCTGGAATTCTTTCCAGCACTGAGGATGGGGAGTGGAGGAAAGCAAGGAAAGCTCCTTTTCCTGCAGAGCTCCAGGAGGCCGAGCATCCCCACGGCTCCGGGCATGGCTCTGGTGCCTTCCCACGGGCACCATCCCAGCTGCCAGCTGCTCTGCAAAGGTTGGCATCTGCAAGGGCTCCAGTTTAAAAATAACAGAGAGAAATCTCCCTTCTCCAAGGCACAAATAAAAAAGGGGATGGTTGAGGTAACAGTGATTTAAAAACTCCTGGTACTGCCTGGGGCGCTGCAGGGAGGGAATTGCAGGGCTGTGACAGCTTTTCCATGGACACCAGGTGCTTTCCTGGTTGTCCAGCTGGGGGAACCCGGTTCTCAGTTTCATTTTTCTTGGGATTTTCTCCAGGTTCTGTGTTTTCCTTTAGAATTTTTAGGCTGGCTCTGTGGTTGTCAGCCCCACTGCACTGGGTTTGCAGGAGGGAAAAAAACAAGTTTAGGAGGGTATGGGGGAAGGTTTTGTTGTGTTGAGCTTAATTTCTGTTAAAAATCCAAGGTGCTGGAGAAAAGGACTTTCTGTGCTGGTTGAAGCAAGGGCTTTGGGATGAGATGCTGTAAAGTGCTCGGAGGCTGAGAATGTGAAGTTGGTAGCAGCTCATGTGCCTGTGAGCTGCTGAGCTGTGTGTCTGTGGTACCTTAACGGGAGAAATTTGGGGGTTGGAAGTGTGGATACGTAATGCCAGGTGATGCTTTGCAGCCTCGTGGCTGGGACGCTATCTGTGAGCCTGGAAGATCTGAGGGGGGGATGGATGGATGGGTGGATGGATGGACGGGGGGATGGATGGATGGATGGATGGGAGATGGATGGATGATGGATGGATGGACGAATGGATGTGAGGGATGGATGGATGGAGGGATGGAGGGATGGATGGATGGATGGATGGATGGATGGGAGATGGATGGATGGATGGATGGGTGGACGAATGGATGTGAGGGATGGATGGATGGCCACCAGGATGGATGGATGGATGACTCTGTGAGTGTTTTCGCCCAGGTGGAGGAAGCCTTGCACACACCTTGATGGCCTTGGCAATGAGGAGGTGGTGGAGGCAGCCCCTTCGGATCCTGCACAGTGACATTTCCAGAGCAGCCTCGCACTGCAAGCTCCCGGCTCTGTCCGAAGCAAGTTCTGCACGCTGGCATCTTTTGCATGCACCAGGATAAATCTGCCTTGCCAGGACAGCTCTGACAGCAAGAGCTCTGCAGCTCCCAGTGCAGGGCAATCTCATGAAAGCTGCTGGAGAGGACGTGGGGAGAGCAGAGAGGGAGATCAGGAGAGCCTGAGCTGGCGGCACATGCGGAGCTGCAGCCCTGGCTCGGGGGGCTCCCAGCTGTGCCTGCCCAACACGGGGGGCTTGGAGAGGGGCAGTGACTGGCAGAGCATCCAGTGTGGCCAAATAAAAGGGATTCACTCCTTGAGGGAGGGATCGGGGGGGGTTTAATCTCTTATCCAGGAGGTTTGCAGTGGAGCTTGAGAGGCACCAAAGCAGCAGTAATGGTTGAGGCAGAGCTGAGGAGCTGCAGGGAAGGGTTTTGGGCTTGTGGCTGGTTTTGCTGTGCTGCTTTTCGGCGCTCCCTCCCCAAGCATGTCCCGTGTGTCCTTGGGCTGCTCACTTTTGGTGGCATTCATTGTTCCCAGGTTCGTCACCAGCTCAAGGATCACTCGTGGGGATCGGCAGGCCCAGAGCTTCCCACATTTCCATGTGTCCCGGAGCTGAGGAGCCGGGACACAGCAGCACCCCTCAGCTGGTCAGGGGGTTACAGGAGGGACGAGCTTTCTCTTGGGAGGCAGGATCTGTGCTGGGCACCCCGAGCAGCTGTGCTGGGTCAGGTCACTTGATCCGAGCGCTGCTGAGCCGCCAGTGACGGCCCCTGCAGCTCCTGTTCCTGTGCTTTAACCTCTGCTGCCTGTCCCCAGCCCTTCCTTCGGGCAGGGGTGGCCCCAGCCTCAGCATTTCCAGCTGGGCTCAGAGCTTTGGGGATGTGACACAGCTCTGGCTCCAGGAGTGGCAGGGGAGCGTGTCCAGAGCAGGGTTTTCTTGGCCCCTGGGTCAATCCAGGCTTGGCTCTGAGAGGCAGAACCACACACCCATAGCTACTGAGCAGTTTATAGGAGTTTTTGTGTTTCACAGAAAGTCCATAAGCCGCACTCTGTATAAGGAGTTCTGGCCTGAAGCAGCTGGAGTCAGACAGTGCCATTATTGCGTGTGGGCTGTACCTGCACCTCTGCATGTACAGGGTTGGTAGTGCATGGCTGTGGCCCCTGGGGCTCTGTGCATGTTTATTATTTATTCCTGGGTTTTTTTTGGCTTGGATATTCACGAAATGCCTGGGAACTATCCAAGTGTAGCCATATCTTGTTGGATTTTGGATGATTTGTCTACTTTCTTCATTTCCCTTGTTATTCTTCCCTTTACCAGGAATCCTGCAGGAGTAGGTAACCCAGTCCTACCCTGTCACAAGAAGACCCAATCCTGATCTCATTCACTCTCCTAAAAGCCCCACATTAAATCTGCTGGATGTAGCTGATACTGACACTGATTTCCCAGCTCCTCCGGTGCTTTCTGGATTCCCATCTGCTTGAAACTGGACGGAGAGCTATTAATTCAGGAAACAGCAATTTGGGCTTGGTGGGGATGTACTGACCTTAAGCCTTCATTAATATAATTAGTGCCCTTGGTTTGAGGAGGGCTCTCTCCACTTGGACTGTGTGACATGAAAGCTCGGAGTCCTCGTGACCCGAGGTAGAGCAGCAGGCGCTGGGAGATGCTCTGCACTATCAAAAAGTTGTTTTTCCAGAAGCTGAGTCCCTCTTGTTTCAGCTTTCTCCTTCAGGTGGGCTTTGGAGACCAGCCTGGGTTTAACATTTCTGTTCCTCACTGTTTATGTCTTTTTTGGGCCCTTGAATTATGTAAGAGGGAAACGAGTCACTACAGAAACATCAGCCTCTGAAGGAAAGTTTCTGGAGCTTTTAGCACAAGCCACAAATGTTTTTCCCAAGAGTTTGGAGGGTATTTTGCGGAGGGATTTGAGCTTGATGGAGATGCCAGGGAAGGTTTGAAAATACAGAAAATGTTTTCGTCTTGCCTTAGGTGCAAAAATGACTATTTATTCAAGATGAGAAAAACTCCTGCGGGTGGATTGCTAGAAAATGATGCGAAGGGCTGGAGGAACTTGGCAGTGGGGATCTTTTTTGGCTTGATTTCTTTTATGGTTCGGCGAAATTAAATTTTCTTGATGTGGACACCCCTGCAGAAGCTGAGCTTGCTCACATAACTTGCTCTGGTGAACCTGAACTCTCCTTTTTTAGACTTAAAATCCAGAGGTGTGTGGGTTGTTTCTCGTGCACAGATGTGCTGAGCTGTGGCAGTGGCTGGTGCTGAGGTGTGAGAGAGGAGGATCTGCCGAGTGCTGGAGTAGGAGGAGGTGTTTGGAGGTGGGGTTGTGTGGGAAGCCACCACACCTCCTGCAGAGACGTGTTCAGGGCTGCTTCCCTGCTGCCTTTTAGGATTTGACACAAGCCATGTGCACAGAAAGAAAGGGAAAAGGGTTAAAAATGTCATATCTGGCCCCTCCCTCCTCATGAAGCATTTGTAGGAGCAGGGGAGAGGTGGGTGCCCTCAGCAGGGTGGGCTCTTCCTGGGGTCTCTGCTCTTTCACAGGATGGAAAAGCCAAAATTGTTCCTCTTGCAGCAAGTGGAGGAGAGTCGAATCAGCCTTGACCTGCTGGCCTTGCATCCTCAGGAGCTGGCTCAGCACAGTGCAGCCAAATCCCTGCTTTATTTCAGGTTTTGTTGGCTGGAGGAGGCTGGGATATTGTTCTGCTCCTGAAATTCCTTCCTTATTACGGGGTTTGGGTCTGATTTTACCCAGGTGGTGAAACTGGATTATTTAGAGAGGTGGTTGAGGCCGTGAGTTTTCCTGCAGGGAGGATGAGGAGCATTCCCAGGGTTCCAGGTAAGCAGCCAGCAGGCATGAGGTCCCTGGCAGCACTGGGAGCTGTGTGAGGCTCCCAGGGAGAGCAGTCCCTGCTGCAGCTTCCAGCCAGTGCCCAGGACAGGGCCTGGCCTCCATCAGGGGGTCAGAGGCTGACAGGGAGCTCACAGTGTGACATGGCTGGGAAAAAGCAAAGTATGATCCAAGGATGGACCAGAAAATGGGTTTTTAGGAGAGATGAATGCCCTGTAGCAGACAGGGGTGCAGCCAGCATCCCGCAGGAGTGGGTTTGAGCTGGGACAGGGACAGGAGGAGTGAAGGGTGTGCCTGTGAAGGTGGGCTCAGAGAGCCTTGGCTGGCCTGCCAGGGTGGCGATGGAGCAGGAGCTGCTGCCCAGAACTGCTGCAGAGGAAGGAATGAGCAGGTGTGGGGTGATCCCAGCAAAACCCAGGCCCTTGGGAGGAGTCTGATCATCAGGCAGGAGTGTGGTGATGGAGAAACCTCCCCTGGGGTGTCACAGAGCTGCAAATCCAGGACAGAACTGGGGAAGGGGTGTTTGGGGCACCTCCAGAGCAGCCTGGTCACTGCCATGGCTCACCCTGCTGCTGTTAGCAGTTTGTGCCACAGGCTTTAGGCTGGCCGAGGTTTATTGATAATTATTGATAATTATTGATAATTGTTGGCTGTGAGTGCCTGGGGCTGGGCACATGCCTGAGCTTTTTTCATACACTCTCAGTTTAATCTATTTTGCTTCACTTCCATTCCTGCCAGTGTCTTACATTGTATTTGCTGAAGGAAAATGGGAGCCTGTGCTCAGGCTCATCCTCACAGTGACTGCTCCTGGTGGCACGGAATCCCAGAAGGATTTTGGGTGGGAAGGGACCTTAAAGCCCATCCAGTGCCACCTCTGCCATGGCAGGGACACCTTCCACTGTCCAGGCTGCTCCAGGGATCCAGGGGCAGCCACAGCAAATCTGGGAATTCCATCCTATCACCTCCCCACCCTCCCAGGGAACAATTCCATCTCAAAATCCCGTTTAAACCTCCTCTCTTTCATCTTAAAGCCATTCCCCCTTGTCCCACCAGCACAGATCCTTGCAGTACCCAGGATTTTAGAAGTTTCTCCAACTTGCACTGAGCAGAGGGACATCAGAGGCTCCCTGAGAGGAGCAGTGTGACAGCTCTGGTGCGGGGCTCTTGCCCACGTTCATTTCCAGCACGGTGAATTCTGGGGTGTTAACGAGTGTTGCTGCGTTCCCATGGCAACCCGAGCGCTAATTAACGTGCGGTAGCCAGGGGAAAAAAAAATAAAAATAAAAATCTGTCCTTCCTGATGAATTAATTTGTCAGGATTGATAGGGGGCAGAAGAGTTGGGCCACCCCAAAGGTGTGCTCAGGGATGGGGAGCCCACACTGCTTCAGGTGACCCCAGCTCTGACCTGGCAGCTTTCAAACGGGAAGCTTGCTCACCATTTGGAAAGAGTGTGTGTTTTCAGAAGGAATAAAATTATCCTGACAAATGTCTAAGAGGATAACTCAAGCAGTTACGCTTTTAATGTTCCTTTTTTTGTTGTTGTTGTTTTTTTTTTTTTTTGGTATGACATTTTAACTCGGGGTTTTTTTGGTGTTTAAAAGATTAAATAAAGCCCAAGTCAATTTTAGACGTTAAATGCTTGGAAGAATCAGAAAATTCACGTTTGAGGATTACATTATTTTATGTCAGGAAAAAAACCCTCCAGTTCCTGAGGACTCCCCCCAAATTCCAGCCCCTTCTGTTGCCTCTCGCTCCAGTTCCCCTGCCAGCTGGAGCTGTTAGAGATGGACCCAAATGGAAACCTGGAGTTCTGAAATGTTGAAGTTGACCCTTCCTGGCGTGGTCCTAGTGCTGGAGTGGTGGCTTTGGGAGTGAATCAGGACTGGGAAAAGCAGCCCGTGCGTGCTGGGGATGAGTCACAGAGCGGGTTCCCATCAGTGACAATTCAACTCCTTCTGCACTTGGTGCACAAAGCTCTGGGTGAAGGCACAGTGTCCTGGCGAAATCCTTCCCTGGCTAATTGTCCTCAGACTTGCTGAACGCTCCCCTGCTGCAGTTTTAATTAGCTGAGCTGGGGCTCAGCTCCTGCCTGGTGATGGCCACGACCTTACAAAGTTTGGGAGAAGCTTCTGATCCCGCAATTGCCTCGGCTCTGTTGAGATTGCAGCAATTACCTGCAGCCAAAAGGAGCTTCAGGGAAATAATGGCTGTGCTTTAGGGCTCTTTAATGAGATTTCCAAACTCTCTGCTGCCTTCAGCACTGACAGGTCCTGGAGTCTCAGCTGTTGGCGCTTGGGGGGGGTTTAAACATTCTGAGGTGAGGAACTGAGGGCTTTTCCCTGGGGCTGTGGCTCCAGGACAGAGTGGTTGCTGCACTGGGGCTACTGCAGGAGAATTTGGGGTGTCACCAGCAGGATCAGCTTTGGTTTGGCTGATTGGTTGTGGATTTGGCTGCTCTGGTGCATGTCCCTGGCTGGAGAGCAGGGACTGGAGGGGACAGTGCTGCCATCCCGAGCAGCTCCGGGGAATCCACCTTTCCCCACGTGAGCAGCAGCACTGACAGGACAAGAGACTGAAGGAGGTTCTCCTGTGAGATTTCAGCCTCTCCCCATCTCTGGGCACTGCAAGGGTGTGCCTTTCTTTGTGACAAACCCCTGGTCCCCTGGAGAACCTGTCTGAGGTACCTGTGCCAGGTGACAGCGTGCACAGGTCCCCCCCAGTCTGTGCACGCCTGAGGCAGCAGCTTTGGGATGGAAAATGTGTCCAGATCTCACAGAAAAATACGTGCATTTGTTTTCTCTTTCCACGGTTGCCCCTGTGAAATGGGAATGCTGCATCCAGGGAAATTTTCCTTTCCTCTGAATACCTGCTGCTCCCTCAATTCACCTCTGCCAAAGCCTGATACCAGCACCTGATCTGGATTTTAATTCCTCCAGCTCAATTAAAGTGCAAAAAACATTCCCACTTCTTCCTCTGAGTGACCCCAGGGGCTTTGCCCAGTGCAACAATGCCCTGAGTTGGCACCAGTGATAGTGCAGACACCTTTATTGCAATATTCTGTAGTATTTCTATAAATTCTTACTTAATTAAGGCTGTTTTGGGCACTGAAGTGCTTTGAAGCATTGACAAATGTCCTCTGTGTTTACTGGCTGCTGACTTGTTAAGAGTTGTTTGAGGAGCTGCATTTCCAAGCAGATAATAAATAACAGAGATGGGATTATTTCTGCCTTTTTAGGGAGAGAAAGATGATGTGTCCAGGTATTTAGATAACTTTTGGGATAAGTGAATTCCCAGACGGGTGGAAAAGGTGAGGCCGAGCACCCAAACAGCCACGGGCTTTTGGCACAAAAATTTGAAGAATTTGAGGGGATTGGCACAAAAACTTGAAGAATTTGAGGCGATTGCCTCAAGTTTTTTGGCGATTCTGTGCAATTGAATTGAGCGAGGAGGTTGGGGCTGCTGGGGGTGGCTGGATCCAAAGCTCTCATGGTTTGGAGAATTCTGGTTCCTGGTTCCTGCCTCTGCTCCCTCCAACCTTCCTGCCCTGCCGTGGGAAAATTCCTTCATTTCTCTTTTATTCCTCACCTTGTTGATCCTCCGTTTGAAATCCTTTGTTGGTGTTTTCCTTTCAGATGGGTAAAATGGAGCCTTTCTCCATTTCAGGCTCCCAGCTCTCCCCATTCTACATAACTAATACCTCTCTGGAACTATTGAAGCTGTGTTGGCACGCTCTGAAATGGGAGTTTAGCTGAGCTTTTAACAGCTTTAATCTTTTCCTGGGTATTAATCCTTCCAGAACCTCTGATAAAAATTTGTTGCTTTTTCTCTGAATGCCTCCCACGCTGTCGATATCTGTCTGGAATGAGTTGCTTGGTGCAGAGCAAGCCATGGAGGAGGGAATGTTACAGCTTCCCATGGATCTTGCTCTCATTTCAGTGCATTCCTGACTCCTCCCTGATTCCCTGCGCCGCTGCTCCTGTGATTCCTTGCCCTGGGAGCATCTGTCCCATTGAATTTGGGGTTGGAATGAGTTGGTTTCCCGTTTATCAGCTGTTCCTCAGTTGTCAGATGCAGTCCTGAGGTTTGCCTGTTTGATATCAGCAGATATCAGATACATTCCCAAGGTTTGCCTGTTTGATATCAGCAGATATCAGACATTCCGAAGGTTTGCCTGTTTGATAACAGCAGATATCAGACATTCCGAAGGTTTGCCTGTTTGATATCAGATACATTCCCAGGGTTTGCCTCTTTGATATCAGATACATTCCCAAGGTTTGCCTGTTTGATATCAGATACATTCCCAAGGATTGCCTGTTTGATA
>JAHLSL010000175.1:6152643-6169352 GCA_025920805.1 Petroica traversi | reverse complement strand
GATGGGAGCAGGAATGTGGGGATGCTCTGAGCTCTCAGGATTTGGGGGTTGGGAGATGGGAGCAGGAATGTGGCAGCTCGTGGCTGTTCTCAGTGTGCCTGGATTGCTGCTGGCTCCCTGAGCAGCCCAGGGGGCTGGGGGGGAACTCCTGGGACTCTGGAGATGGCTTGGGAAAACACCTGGAATTACCTTTCCACCCTGTGGAAGTGCCACCCAAGCCGTGGCCCAGCTGAGGGAGGGGACTGTAGCCTTGAGTCACTCCTGTCCAAGGGGACGTTTTGGCTGTGGCAGTTGTCCCTGAAATCTGAGAAGCCATCAGACCGTGCCTTCCATTCATTCCCTGGCTGAATTGAGCAAAGCAGCTTAGAGGTGGAAGGCTGCAGATCCCCGAGCTGATCTGGCCAATCCCTGTAATAGGCTTACAGGATCTGATGGGAATCTGCGGGGCAATCCCGTGCCTCTAACGAGCATCCATTCATTACCTCCATCCATTCATTACCTCCATCCATTCATTACCTCCATCCATTCATTACCTCCATCCATTCATTACCTTCACCCATTCATTACCTTCCTGACCAGCCAGCCTTTCCAGCCAGCCCTGTCCCTTCAGCCGTTAGCAGGAAAAAGCTATGGCAATAAGAACATGATGTCAGATCTCACCTGGAGTGTCGCTGTGGAAGCCAGGGACAGAGGTGGGGTGTGACACAGCCCTGCAGTGCCACCCCAGCGCCCCAGCATTCCCCAAAAGCAGCAGGAAGGCAGGCTTTGCTCTGGGAATGCTCAGTGCTTCCCAGCCCTGTGAGTGAGGAGGGCATGGGGCAGCGGCAAGGGCTGGTGCAGGACCTTGGAGAGCCAGGGGATGCCACAGGCTCAGTGAGCTTCTCCAAGGGAGAAGCTGCCTTGCTCTTATCTCTTGCCTTTATCTCTCTTAAGCCCTGCCTGATGCCCTCTCGGGAGCTGGGGGATGGAAGGTCAGATGTGGTTGCTGTGAGGACCTGAGCTGTGCCTGGCTGGGGTGCAGGATGGCAGGGTCTGCTCACCCTGGTGCTCCCTCAGCATGCCCATGGCTGGTTTTTAGTCCAGGTGCTGGAATCTTGGAAATCAGGAGGAAGACTTGTGGTTTTGCTGGAATGATTCTCATGGATGTAATAATTTTGGCGACAAAAAGCTTTGTCCAGCCATTTCTCATTCTGGGTACTCATCCTGGTTTTTCCTTTTGCTGCTGGAGTTGGAATCAATGGGATTTTCCTGGGTGGCTCTTGGTCTGCACAGGAGCAGCTGGACCTTGTGAGAGGTGTCACTGCCCCTGCAGTCACCCACAGCCCAGGCTGTTCCTGGGGCCAGGTGCTGTAGGATTGAACTCTGTGGGATTTGGTTATAGGGGTAAAATAGAAACGAGAGATCTCTAAAGATGGGTTTAGAGCATGGGAATTTATTGTGAAAGAGCGTGGGTGTCAGAGGCTGCTAGGCTGCAAGACACAGCTCAGAGCAGGCCAGAGAGAGAGGAGAAAGGGGCAAAAGAGAGAGTAAAAAGAGAGAGATTTGCTGTTTACAATACAATAAATCATCTTCTCTGTTATTCTAATTCTCTTTAACCAATCTGAAACAAGCGACAAACTCTACAATATTTGCATGCAACCTGTAAGAATCATCACATTACCATACGGGGTTATATTTTAAACCTTAAAAAAACTGCTTTTGGGAATTTCCTACCAGGCAGGCAGGGTTTGCTCTGCCCTTTGGCCCTGCCTGGGCAGAGGGCATTGTTCTATCCAGAAGGAGGATTCCCTTCAGCCAGCTCTGCCATTGTTTCTTAGTTACTCTTCAACTCAAACCTTGTCTTCATCTCAATTTCGATTCTACTTTCCATATTTTCAGCATCTTTTGCAAGGCAATCACATCTATAAGGCTTTCCTATTTCATCTTCCCCAACAAGGTGCTGCCTCTCCAGCCAGTGCTCCCTTTGTGCTTCATTTATTTAAAATTGTCTGTGAGCTCAGGGTCTGTGGAACAGTCTGGAGATGTCGTTCCCCTCCTCTGCCGAGGAGCCCCTCCTGGACTGTGTTAGGGCTGAGTGCAGGGACTTACCCTGAGAAAGCAGGAGATGAGAACAGCAGATAAGGAGCCCAGGTGGTGAATTTAATCAGTGTAATTCATTCATCTGGGCTTTAATGCAGCCCGGGCATTGATTTGCACTAATAACAGCCACCACTTTTGAAGTTCCAAGTTGTCAGCACTAAAAATACCCTTTAAAAAAAAAATACTACCATTTTGGCTGCTTACCACAATACCAATATATGGGAATTATGCATTATTGAGGATTCCTTGGGATGTGTTTAATACATTGTGGTCCAACATGACACAATCCAGGCACCTGGTTCACTGCTAAAAGGGGTTTTAGAGCACATTGCAGTGGCTCAGTCACGGAGGGGCTCTTGCTGCTGATTCCTTGTTCTTGGCCATCCAGGAGTGATGTTCCTGCTTTGTGTTCATAGCCCTGCATTTGCATTCATTTCCTTCCGTGGTTTTTAGACCTGGCCAACTGTGTCAGCTTTTTGAGGACAGAGTATCCACTAGAGCTTTGTGAGTTCTGGTCCTGTCACTTTTTAAATTTCCCTGGAATTGCTGGGTGAGGGCAGTGGCTGCTCCTGCTGGGCACAGCTGTGTGGCTTTGCTGTGTGACACCAGCTCTGGGCTGGCTGGTGGCACTTCTGCAGCTGCAGGGACACAGATCCCACGTCTGGGACCAGCAGATCCTTGTGCTGCTCCCTTTGTAAGGAGTTCTGTTGTGTTAAATAATTCAATCCCCTGCGAGTCACTTGTGTGATTTTCTCCTTAATTCCTCTCTGCTTTGGAAACTTCCATGTCCCAGAGTAACAGGTGACGAACACTTAACATAAATCTCCTTTAAAACCCAGGTTACTCTTGCTTTCCTCTCAGCAATGACAATTTTATCCCCTCTCCTTGCAAAAACCGTTCTCTCACTCAAATGAACTCAGTTTTCCCACAGTTTGCACCATGGCAGAGAAGTTGTTTGCTTTCCAGTGTGAATAAGGACAGGCTTTGGGGGTAAAACGAGTCCGGATTTGGCATTCCTGACATTTCCAGTCAAGTCTTGGGCATCCATGGTGGGGTTTAGAGGCTGGGGGTTGCCTGCCCCACAGGCAAAGTGATGCTCAGGATGGAGTCAGTGCTGTTTGTGCACTCTGTGTCCTTGGCCCAGGGCTCAGCATTCCCCAGCAGCACCTTGTCCTTCTCTGGACATTCCCAGAGTCAAATTTTTACCTATTTTGTAATATTTCTACCTATTTTTTAATAGTTCTATCAACTTTGTAATATTTCTATATATTTTGTAGTATTTCTATCTATTTTGGAATATTTCTATCTACTATAGAAATATATTCTATCTAATATATTTCTATATATTTTGTAATATTTCTATCTACTGTAATATTCTTTTTTTGCTTATCTGCCTTACTATGCCCCTTGGGTGGCTGAGGGAGAACCAGACCCTTCCTTTCCTGGGTGCTGCTGTGGGCTGTGCACGATGCCTTGAATTTACTGGGCCCAGAGCCTGCTGGGCTGGGGCTTTGTGGAACTGGGAACACATTTTGAGAATCCTGGCTGCTCCATCCTGCAGGCTCAGCCACTGAGATGGAACTGGGTGGAAATCAAAGCCCAGATCCAACCCCCAGGTCAGGAAGGGTTTCAGTACAACTCCAGGACTTTGAGGGTGTTGAGGCCTTGGCTTGGGAATGTCAGGAGTCATTCCTGGGGCAGGAGGCTGGGATTTGTGTGAGAGTTTTGGGTTTGGATCTCGGAGAGTGTTCATTGTCTGCTCACAGCCCCTGCTGCCCTGGCTCTGCTTGCTGGAGGTGCTGCTTGCCCTGCAGCTGCTCAAACTGGGATTTCCAGCCCCAATCCCATCATTTATCTGAGTTAAAAGATGAGGGCGAGTGTTATTTGTAATTACTCTACATGAAGGATATGCAGTGAGGCAAGGGGGGATTGGGAAGCAGTTAGGGTGACATAACAAACAGCTCAAACAAACAGCTCCAAACAAAGGGCTGTGCTTCTCTGGGGTCTCTGTGCCCGGTTATCACCTCCCATCCTCCTCCTCCTCACTGCTGCCGGGGTTTAACTCAGCTCTCCATCCACGGCCCTGCCTCGTGGCTGCTGTTATTAATAGGGATGACATGGGCAATAATCAAAATAAAGTGGAAAATGAGATTAATGCCATTCCCTGGGCTCTGCTGCTGCAGCCTGGCTCAGGCCAGGTGATTTCCTATCTGCCAGGTGAGATCTTCTCAGAGAAGTGTGAATCAATGAAAAATAGAGCAGCCCAGTCCTGAGGAATCTTTCTGTCTTTTCTGACTCTCCACATAGCATAAAAGATAGATAAAGCTTCCAGCCACGTGTGGCAGCCTTCCCAGAATATGGGATATGGGAGACTCTCACTCCAATCAGCCTCTTTCAGCTGAAATCCAGTCATTAGTTAAATTCATCAAAGGGCTTGAAAGCAGAAAGGGAAATTCTTTGACTCGTGCTTAACCTTTGGGTGATTGCACCTCTTGAGAGAATGAGCAAATCAAGTGGAGCTGCCCTCCCCCGTGTTTGGTGAATGAGCCGTGGGGCCATTCACTGAGATTGGGCATTATTCACTTCGCAGAATTCCTGAGGAGAGGTTTAAAAATAAACACCCCATCAAAGGGACTCTGGGGAGATTATGCAAGAGCAGGAGAGCAGCTCCTGGGATGGGCTGGGGTGACGTTTCCTGAGCTCTTCCCTTTGTCTGCTCCAGCAGCTCAGGGACCCTGTCCTGGCTGGGAAAATCTGCAGGATGTGGGACTGAAACATGGGATACACTGGTACCCTCCTGACTCCATGGGCATTGGAATTCATGGGGGTGGATCGCAGCAGAGCTGAGGGGGGTGACAGCAGATTCCCAGCCCCAGCAGGACCCTGTCCTGGCTGGGAAAATCAGCAGGATGTGGGACTGAAATGCAGAATGCACTGGAACCCTCCTCACTCCATGGGAATTCATGGGGATGGATCCCAGCAGAGCTGGGAGGGATTTGGGATGTGACAGCAGGGTCCCAGCCCCAGCAGGATCCTGTCCTGGCTGGGAAAATCAGCAGGATGTGGGACTGAAAGATGGGAATTCATTGGGATAGATCCCAATAGAGCTGGAGGGGATCTGGGAGGTGACAGCAGATTCCCAGCCCCAGCAGGACCCTGTCCTGGCTGGGAGAATCAGCAGGATGTGGGACTGAAATGCAGAATGCACTGGAACACTGGAACCCTCCTGACTCCATGGGAATTCATGGGGATGGATCCCAGTAGAGCTGGAGGGGATCTGGGAGGTGACAGTGGATTCCCAGCCCCTCAGCTGAGCTGTTTTCCTGCCAGTGAAGCAGTGTGAAACCCTTGGCTGGGGGTCTGTGCAGCTCTGCTGTGTCCTGTCCTTCCCCTGAGCGTGGATTTCTTTGAGCACCAGCTCTCTGTGGATCCTTTGAAGATGTTTTGGCTGCCTCCATGGTGAGATGGCCCAGTGAGCACAGGGTGGGAAACGCTATTGTGATTTCACAGGGCTTTTATGCTGTCTGAATAAAGGGCATCTCTGTACAAGAACAATTGGAACAAATGGCATCCACTCACCACGTTTCTCCCTCTTCCCCTCCCAGCCTGCTCCTGTTCCCGCATCCTGCTCCTGTGGAGGAGGACACAGTTTATGTAATGCTGATTCTTTGAAAGGAAACTACCCAGAGCTCCCATTTTTTACTGTTACAACTCCACCGATGCAGTAATAAAGGATCTAAGAGAGAAGCACTTCCCTGCCTTAAGATTGTACACATTCCCAGAGGCCGTGGTCCGGCAGCTTTGAGGTATTGAAGTTTTCTGAGGAGATGGTGATTGGTGGTAGATTTATTTGGGGGGTTTTTTTTGGAGAAAGTGGCTCTTCATCAAGTGCATTTTGGATAAGTGAGAAGCTCTGTGCTGGAAACTCAGGGTGGAATCTTGTGGGCTAGCGGTGATTATTTATCCCTGGAAGAGGTATGGACAGGTGAGAGTGGTTTGAATGGCCTTTTTGTGCTCATTTCAGTCTCCAGGGACCACTAAGGCCCGGGTTTCTTCTCCAAGCTGGCCCATAACACCCAGTGAGGGTTGATGAGCTGGGAATATTTAGAGAAATCTTGCAGCAGTGGCTGATTTCACTCGAAGATGTTTAATCCTCCACTGCCTCACTGCAGGCAGGGGCTGAGCTGGAGCAGATGTTTGCCTCCAACTGTGCATCCTGGCTTGGGAAGTGAGCAGAGCCAGGGAAAATGCAGCAGATTGGAGGCAGAGGCTCCCCAATTCCCCCAAACAATTTTCCAGGTGTTCCTGCCCTGTGGAGCTGGAGCAAAGTCCCTCTGCAGGGACCTGGCTCGGAGATTGAAACCCTGCAGTGGCCTGGGAGAAGCTGGAACCCCTGGCTCAGTGGTCATGCTGTAAATGTGCTCTGTAAATCCATCCCAGGTGCTGTTCCTGGGCTTTTTTCATTGGGATGAGCTGTGGGCACACTGTGAGAGACCTTTCCCTTCCCTTCCTCTCCTTTGGCTCCTGTGGGTTTGCTCCAGCCCCGCTGCAGTGACAGGGTCAGACAAGTTCCACCAGGTCCTGGAACAGGGAGCTGCTCCTGTTATTCCTTTTGATTTTTTTTTTTTTTCCTGCTCGCTTTGATAGGGAGAGTTATTTGATCTTGATAAAGGCATGGCTGGGAAAGAAAATTGAAAACTCTGGAGCCAAACTCCCCCCTTTTGAGCACTTCCTTTGTATTCCTTGGAAGCTCCCCTGTGGTATTAATGACACGTTAAAGCCCTTTGGCTTTGGAAGGTGCAGGGGGAGAAGGAGACACTGGGGATCTTTGGCCAGATGGAGCTTCTGAGCTTTCCCAGCCCTGGTGAGGAAAAACTTCAGCGTCTCTGGAGATGGGGCTTTGCAGAGTCCCCCGAAACCCTTTTTTTTACTGTTTGTTGTTGTTGTTGTTTTATTTTGGCAGCACCTCTGATGTAATTCAGTATTTCCAGTGGCCACATTCCATCCTGGAAATGGGGAGAGAAAGCAAAATCCTCCCAGCCCTTCAGCAGGAATGGTTTAATGCCTTTCTGCTGGCTTTGAAACACTCACCTGTTGTGCTGGAGTGTTGGGAGTGACTTAAAGGAGCATCTGTAGAATTACTGGGAGATTTGCTGTGGAAACCTTTGGGGAAAACCCCTGGGAAGGCTGAGGCTGTGAATCCTGGAGGTTCTGGGGTAACACACCCCATCCTTAGTGTGCTGACAGCTGTGCATGGAATTAGACAGAGCCTTGTCTTTTTGCCCTTTTGCTTTTCCTCATTAAATCAATTTGTTGGTGGTGCTGGGATGTGGAAATGCCCCCTCCTCTCTCTGCCTGGAATTTCCCTTTGCCCACAGCCAGGTGTTTGTTGGAGCAGTGCCTGCTGCCCAGCCCACACAACATCCCAAGGATTAATTTGCTCTTCTGCCCACTGAGAAAGGTTTTCCTCCACCCCAGAAAGTGCTCTGCAGTCTCCTGTAAAGCAGGAAAGATTATTCTCAGCTCTGTAGCTCCCAAATGCTCCTGGGCATTTCTGCACTGGTGTTACGAGGTGAAAGCATTGAGGAATTTTCTCTTTGGGCTCTTTACTTTGAGCAACCAAGTGACAAGAATAATTGATTTTAATAGGAAGTAGGACTTTCACCTGGCAGACAGCAGTGTTCAGGGGATGTCAGACCAAATGTCCTTGTCACCTGCTGCATTTCTTCTCACTCCTTGCCTCTTCTTATGGGGAGGATGTTTTCCCAAATACCTAAATCCTCATTTTACAAGGCTGAGATTTTGTGAATCCTTCTGGTGGGGACAGAGAACATAACTTGATTTCCATCAACCTTCACCCTGCAGAAAACTGCTGTGTCTGGGAGAGTGTGCTTTAACACTTAACTGTTCCTATTGTGATGATTATCCTTAAATTCCTTTCTTTGGTTTTGGCAATGGCCAAATCAGAGATGGGATGAACATTAAGACGTGGGAAATGTAAACTTGTGCATCAACCAGTTAAACACGGAGTGATTTCTAGGGCATGATTCACCTGGCTGGAAGGTAGGTTGCTGAAATAGCCGGGGTGAATCACACTCCAGATGTGTCTCTTTCTCTTCACTGGCTATCAGGGAGTGCAGATGATTCCCTCAGCTGCAGCGTGGGAGAATCTGACTTGATGGCAGAGAAGTTCCTTTCAAGGTCTTTGGCTGACTATCTCTGAGCCCCAGCTTTGAAGCCAAGACATGGGAACTTTGTGAAGAGCTCCTGTGTGGAATTCTCTCAGAAAATAATATTTCTTGCTGACCTTTCTCCACTTGGGCATCTCCTGCTGCTGCAGATGTCAGGTTCTGTCTCCATAACCCTGCCCTGAGAGAGCCGGGCAGCTCCGTGGATGCACCAAGATGTCTTGCAACATAAATTAAACTGGATCTGTTCATTTTTAGGCTCTGATTTTCTCTCAGTGGAGCTCCAGTTCTGCCATGCCACTGCCATCCTTTTGGCTTTGTGTTCCAAAAGGCCAAGGCTTGCTTGCAGGATTCCTGGAATGTGGAATCCTGGGCAGGACCAGCCCCTGCTGGCTCTGGGCACTGAGAACCGAGGGCTTGGAGCTTTTCTCCTTGAGATCAAACCTTGCAGAGCCACCCCAGCTCCTGACATCCCCTCTGTTAACAGCACAACAAGGCCGAGGTGTCACCCCTGTCCCTTCGTGTCCCTCTGCAGTCCCTGCCAGCTCTCAGGCTGCCCAGGCCGCGCTCCTCAGAGCTGGGATTTGCGCCTCGGGCTCGGGGATGGATTTTTGCAAAGTAGGCTGGGAGGGTTTGAAGCGCAGTCCCTGTGAAGTTTGGGCTCGGTGACGTTTCTGTGGCAGTTTGTGCCCAGAACTGGCTGTGTGTGAAGTGACAGCAGAGGCTCTGCCAGCTGAAGCAGAAGCAGCAGGAACACGGCTCCTGCGTAATAGCTCTGTTCCTGGTTCCTCATCAGTGCAAAAGGGACTGAAATACCCAATGGCATTAACAAAAGGAACAAGTGTCAGGCCAACCCGGTTCATCTTTTGACAAGAAAACTGATTTTCGAGCCAAAGAGAACGTACTCTACTGCATTTGCTGAGAGGAGCTGAATGCAGGATCCCTGTGAGCCACGGGTGGGAGAAGCTGTGGGGAAAGGGGGACATGTGAGGTGTTACTGGGAGATCTCTGTGACACTGGGATAAATACTTTGTGCTGTTTCCTAATCTCTGCTTAGGTCCCTATGGGAGCAGTATTTGCAATTCTGGTCAATTCTGGTAATCTGTGTTGCAGAAAAATGCAGGCAGGGTACGTGGAAGCCTCAAAGGGCTGGTGAAATGCCTGGGGGAAGGAGGAGCTGGGGCAGGAAGGGAAGAACTCCCTTAGCTGGGAAACCACACCTGGATAGGGTCTGTAAGTATGGCAGAGGGGAAGGAGAAGAGCTCAGTCCTGGCAGAAGATCAGATAAATGTTACCTGGTCTCAAATGTATTGTGGAGTTTCTTCAGTTCTGAAGTCTCATCCCTTCCAGATCTGTCCTGGGGTTCTCTGTGCTTTAAGCTGATCCCTGTTTGTGACAACATCCAGGAGCTTTGACTGGGAGCAGAGCAAGGGTTGTGAGGAGGCACTGGAACAGGTCTGAGCATTCAGCTGTGGCACTGGGACCAGAAATCATTCTTGACATTGTTACCTCTCCAGGTGTGACTCCCCTGCTTTGCTGAGCCCAGAGCCGGGGTGACACACAAAGGGGACGTGTTTCTTCTACAGCGGATTTTGAATTAGAAGGGACAATTTGTCCAAGTGAAAGTGGGAGGAACACAGCTTCACTTTGCTGACTGGATCTGTCTGGGGCTGGAGGATGAAAGGCACTGCCAGGTTAAGCCTCGTAGCTCTTGCTGCTTTGTGTGACTGGCTCTACAACTGAGGGGCTGGAGCTGCAGCTCTGACTGCCCCAAACCCAAGGAGATCAGATTTTTAAAGGAGAGCCAGTGCAAGGCAAATGGAAAATCAGGCCTTTTAATCTGTTCATTGGATTTTCTGCACAACTTCAGTGTTCTCTGTTGATGCTGAGAAGCTGAAGCTGTGCTAGAAGGTTTCAAGTTCTCACTGTGCAGGTAGTGATTAACAGGGATTTGGGGAAGCCAGATTTCCATTAGGAGCTCTCTGACCTTTGCCAGAGCTTTTGAATGTGCGTAACCACGGCGAGGGGTTTGTGTGCTTTGTGTGCCTGCCCGAGCTCAGGGGACACTGTGGCTCCCAGAGCCTCATCACAGCAAGGTCTGGAGTGGTCACAGGGCTGAGCTCTGTCCCTGTGACCTCAAAGTGACACTTGGAGGGAGCCCAAATCCATGGTCAGGGTGTCTCGGTGACAGAATGAGGCCCAGGGTGGCTCTGACAAGGCTGATGAGCAAATGAGGAAATTCTGTATTTGCTGGGGCAGCCTCAGTGTGAAACATAAACAGAATGGATGTTACAAACCACACAGCTGTCAGTCAGAGGAGCAGGGCTGTCCTGGGCACGGATGGGTGGTGGTGCTGTGGAAGCCACCGGTGTTGGGATGATCCCTCCTGCCAGCACTGAGCAGGAGTTTCATGGCTGTCCCAAAGGGAACCTGGCCTGTGCTGGTGCAGCTCCATGAGCTGCACATCCAGAGGTGTTCCCGAGGTCCTGTCAGACACCTCAGTCCAGTGTCACCAGGATCTGCTCCCTGCAGACTGTCCCCACGTCCAGGGCTGCCAGGACTGCCCTGGGCAGAGCTGGGGCTGAGCTCCAGGCCAGGGCTGGGGCAGGATGGAGGGCTGTCAGTACATCACCAGCACTGAAACGGGCAGCCTCCAGTTTCATAAAACCCCTTCCAATCACGTGCACTAACTTTGCTTGGATCTGCATGGAAAGCCCCCCCGAGCCTCTGGCGTTCCCACTGAAGTGACAATTCCTTTGCAGGACGGCATCGCTTGGTTTTGCCCTTTTTGGGAGCTGTGCTTTATGTCAGTGGAACTGTCCCTGATAGATGTGCATGTGTGGGGGTGGGAGGGGACGTGCCAGCACCTGGGGGACACCGGACACTGCACCCAGAGCTTGCCTGGCACGGCTGGGATCAGGATGAGGGGTTGGGAATGGCCACAGGGATGTTTGGCTGCCAGCTTTGCTGCGTGTGCTGTGCATGTGCGAGGGTGGGAGCACGAGCTGTCGCTGACTGTGCTTTTCTCTCCCCAAGCTGATCAGTGGTGGTTCCATTGTCAGTGCTGAGGCAGTATGGGATCACGTCACCATGGCCAACCGGGAGTTGGCGTTTAAAGCAGGAGACGTCATCAAGGTCCTGGATGCTTCCAACAAGGACTGGTGGTGGGGTCAGATCGACGATGAGGAAGGATGGTTTCCCGCCAGCTTCGTGAGGGTGAGTGATTTCCTTCCTTCTCCTGCTCTAAAGAATCATTGTCAATGCTCAGGGCATCAAGACTGAGGTCTTCCTCAGTTTTTACTGTGGTTGTTCTCACTGATGCTGATTCCCACTTATTTGCCTGTTTTCTGTCAAAAAAAATGGGGAGGAAAGAAGATTTGTGCTTGCTGCTGCCTCCCCAGCAGTTTTTTCCCCTCTGGTGCAGCTCTTGTGTCTCCCCCAGGTCAGGCCAGTGCCAAGAGTGAGAGATCCACGATTGGAATTGGAGCTGGGCTGCCCCAAAAAAGTTAAAGCTGTTAAAGCTGCACTCTGGCCTGGGATAACAAACTGTGTTTGATATTTTGAGCCTGACCCTGCAGCCAGTGGTGGCAGCAAGTCTGGAAATGGATTTGTATCAGGTGTGATTGAGGTGAAAACCCTCTTGCAGAAACACTCACCTGTGTCACTGACACGTCTCCTCTGCGCTGCAGCTGCAAAGGCTCAACGACAACAATCTCATGTTGTTTGCTTAATTTGAACACTGACATTTTCTGGGCCAGTTTAACCTCCCAGTGCACTGGCCAGTGCTGATTTCTCTGTGGTTCTGGGGAGATTTATCAGCCCTTTGGTGCAGTGTCACAATCAAACTGTCCACGGGAGGTTTAGGAACAGTTTGGTTTGCACTGTCCTGTTTTCTGAAAAAAAACACCTAAAAACCAAAGTGTCCTTAAGGCCCCAACCCATGGATCACTTGGCTTGGCTGAACTCCCCATCTCTCCCTACACTTTTCAAAGGCTTGGGAGCATGGTTTTAGAAACGAGGGAGAACAAAGGAGAGAGGGGAATCAGTGAATCTCAGAAAAATGTCTGGAACAAATCCTGGATCCTCTTCCTTTGTGCTGAGGGTCACAGCAGCCTCTCCTGGCAGGTTTTTTGCTTGTTCTGTGCAGTGTCCCAGTGAGATCCATCCTTCCATCAGCTCTCCAGCTGGGAATCACCTGTTGAGGGCAGGCAGGGAGCAGACCCTGCCCTTGCCCCTCCCAGAGGGAACTAAAACCTGGCTGTGCTGCTGTAGTGAGAATTAATATTTAAAAACAAGAGTTCTGGCCCTTTTTGTCTGCAAGTTTTGGGGGGGAGGCTGGAGGGGAAGATTTGCCCCCCAAAGCAGCTGAATAAGAAATGAAAGAACTGCAAGAAGAGGAGATGATCACTCCCATCATGAGGAGGCTGCGTTTTTCCTCTGTTGTACTTTGAGCCCTGCTTTTTTAAGATGATGCCAGAAAAGTGCCTGATTTAGCCTGGGTGGTTCTAGTTTTACTTGCAGAATAATTGCTTTTCTTTATATCTGTATTTCTCTTATGCAAGCACAGAAGGAAAAGGGAACAATATGTTGCATAGAATATGAATAGCGTGCGAGTGAGGGATGTCAGACAGACCAGACAGGTATAAAGCCAAATAAGATTAATTTCAGGATATTTTCGACTTCAGGCCTCTTGTAAGTACTAACAGGAGAGCAGCAGAAGATCACTGCACAGTTGGGCTCCTCTCAAAGTCCTTTGAGTCACTTCTGAGGACGAAACTGGGCTGGGAACCCAGTTTGCAATGAGATGTCTGACGCTTCTTGCTCTCCAGCCAGATCATCTGAAAACCTTTGGCAGAGCGTTTGGCACTCACGAAATCTCCTAGCGGGGAACTTCACATTTGCAAGTGGAGAGGAAAACAGGAACCTGCTGATTCCCTTGGCCTCCTTTACAGGACAGCCAGGGGTGGCAAACAAAACCGCTCCTGAATTCCCTGCACACCCAGCAATTGTTGTCTCCCTGCTCACATCTGCCCTAATCCTCTTAGCAGCTCAGCCCTTGGGTAGAAGAAGGGGGAGAGTAAGACCATGGAGGTTTGGGAGCACAGGAACTTTCAAGGAGAAACTCGATGATAAAGCAATGGGGGTTTTCTTGGGAAGAGAGCACAGCGTAGGAGAAATAAAATTTGGAGGCAGCACGGAATGGTGAATGGTTTCTGCAGGGAGCTGCTGCACTCAGGGAGAAGGTCACGAAAAGCCCAAAGTCAGAAAGGTGGAGAAGAACTCCAGAACAAAATTTAAGTCTCAACAACGAGGTGGGTTTAGACAGATGAAGGTGTCTGTGGTGTATTTTAGTGCCTGTTCTGAGCACACTGGACACCCCCAGGCTGCTGTGCAGTGTCTTTGAACATCCTGTCAGCTTCCAGTGGTCTGACAGGCTGGCAGGTACAGCTGCAAAAAACCAGCAGGAATTTCTAACGAGATTTCACATTCCTGTGGTGGTAATGCTACTTTTTTCCTCCTCCGTGGATAGCAGAGCCTTGGGCTGTCTGTACATCATGGGCTACAGCTGAGTTTTTGCATAACCAGCACATTGCCATTGGCTCAGAAAAGCAGGCTCAGTGTTGGCAGGGAGGGATTTAGGGCAGAGAATAACAGTCCAGGGCTGCCCCTTGTTGTACCTTGAGGTCTCCTTCAGAAAGCACAGCAAGTTTTGATTGCAGAGCCCCTCATCAAGGCTCCAAAACAGCCCAGGTGAGACTCTCCAAACGCAGGAAATCAAATGGCTCCGTGTTTGGGCTGTGACGTATTTGTAGTGGAAGAGAAATAAAAAGAGTAAAGCTTATGGATGCTGAGCAGTGAAATTTTCCTCAGAGACACAGCAGAGTGCCCCTGTCCTGGGCAGAGAGGGGGATTTATTCCTGTGCAAAGCTCTGCTTGGTCTCTTTGGATACCAGGCTGAGCTTGCAGAATTTATTTCTTCTCACCTCAGCAACGCTGCCTCTCCCTTCCTTACCTTCCTAAGCCAAGGTAAAGAGCAAAACTGGGGCTGAGGAGCTTTTACTGTAGCTTCCTGAAGTGCCTGGTGACTGAAGAAGGGAAGAAATGCTCCTCCCAAGGCCTGAGCAGGGAGGGGAGATAAAATCTTTGTGGTCTCCTCTCCAGGAGAAGGTGCAGGGGTGGAGAAGTGCAGGGGTGGCAGCGCTCCATGTTCTCTCTCACCTCTGCCTTGGTTCCCCCAAGTGTTGTAATTTTAGATTGATTTTCCTGCTGAAAAGCTGCCTTTGACCCACTTTATTTTCTGCTGCTAAAGGAGAAGTGCTGGATAAATTGGAGTGAGCTTTTAAGGTGCTGTGGAGGAGCCTCAAAACCCAGAGCCTGGTCCCAGTGCCTGGCAGCTCGTGCCTTTATTGGGTTTAGCTTTTAGCTGTGCCTGCTCTGTATTGCAGGTGCAATTCTACATCTTGCTTCTTTTTGCCTGTGAAATCTGGTGGAATTTTGTGGGAACAGCTCATCACTCACCTGCTTTTCCCCCTGCTGCATTCCCTCAGAGCCAGGGGCACCAAGGTGAGATTTCCTGAGGAAAAAGGATGGAGCTGAGGTGCCCTCACCTGTTGGACAGACAGCCCGGGCTGTGCTGCAGTGCCTGCTGCAGTCAGAGCCTTCTAAAGGAGATTTGATTTTTAAGCAAATCCAGCTTAAAAATAACTGAGCTGGAGGTAGGGCCCAGCATGGGCAGCACTGCTGGGGACAATTTGGGCTTTTCCAAAGGCAGAGAGTGTTGGGGAAGATGAAATAGGAAAGCCTTATAGATATGATTACCTTGCAAAAGATGCTGAAAATATGGAAAGTAGAATCGAAATTGAGATGAAGACAAGGTTTGAGTTGAAGAGTAACTAAGAAACAGTGGCAGAGCTGGCTGAAGGGAATCCTCCTTCTGGATAGAACAATGCCCTCTGCCCAGGCAGGGCCAAAGGGCAGAGCAAACCCTGCCTGCCTGGGAGAGATTCCCAAAAGCAGTTTTTTTAAGGTTTAAAATATAACCCTGTATGGTAATGTGATGATTCTTATAGGTTGGATGTAAATATTGTAGAGTTTGTAGCTTGTTTCAGATTGGTTAAAGAGAATTAGAATATTCAACAGAGAAGATGATTTATTGTATTGTAAACGGCAAATTGCTCTCTTTTTTACTCTCTCTTTTTGCCTCTTTCTCTCTCTCTCTCTGGCCTGCTCTGAGCTGTGTCTTGCAGCCCAGCAGCGTCTGACACCCACGCTCTTCCACAATCAATCCCATGCTCTAAACCCATCTTTAGAGATCTCTCGTTTCTATTTTACCCTCATAACCAAATCCCACAGAGTTAAATCCTACAAAGGAGCATTTTGGGCATCCCAGGGCTGCCTGTGCCACCACAGCTCAGACAGGTCCCCAGAGGGTCACACACAGTGGCACTGGGCCCTTCTCTGGTTTGCAGGGGCAAAAATGGGGTTTGGAGGCCTTTTTTTGAGTCAGGCAAAGCAGGCCCAGATCTGCACAGCTCCTTCCAGGCACGGAGCTCCAGAGCCCCTTCCCTGGCCCTGCCCTTCCTCAGCCTCTGCACTGAGCTCTGAGCTTCTGCTCTTCCCACCTCTCACCAGGCCTTGGGATTTTGGGAAATGGGCAGGGCTGAGCCCAAATTCCCAGGCTTCTCATGGATATAGTGGAGCACATCCAGTTTGCTGCAGTGTCCAGGCAGCTCTTGGTCCCTGCTGGAGCGGCAGCCCCTGGGAATCTGCGTTTGGACTGCAGGGAACAGGGAGGGAGCACAGGGAATTTCTTCTGGAGCTGTTCTTGTTCACCTTTTGGGGATACAGAGCCTGAAGGTGTCCCTGGAGAATCGCCTTTTTCAGAAATGAGTAAAGGCTGTTTCTCCCCTTGGGTAAAGGGATTTCTGAGGCTGGGAGTGGAGTTTTAGAGGGGAGGAGCTGGAGAGGGTTTGCTGAAGCTGTGGGGAGTTGGATGAAGGAAACAGAAGGCATGAAAGACCTGAGGCTGGGGGATGTGAAGGTCACTGAGGAGCCAGGGTTCAGAGGGACAAAGTCAGGCTGAGGAGGAAAACGGGTAGGACAGGAGGGGAAAACAACAGCTGCCTTTCCTTCTGTGGAATGTCCTGTTCCTCGTGCTGGAACAGGTACAGGAGATGGGGTGTGACCCTGCACAGGGTGTGACACTGCACGGGGTGTGACACTGCACAGGGTGTGACACTGCATAGGGGTGTGACACTGCATAGGGACACTGACACTGCATAGGGACACTGACACTGCACAGGGGTGTGACACTGCATAGGGGTGTGACACTGCACAGGGGTGTGACACTGCATAGGGGTGTGACACTGCACAGGGTGTGACACTGCACAGGGGTGTGACACTGCACAGGGTGTGACACTGCATAGGGACACTGACACTGCA
>JAHLSL010000175.1:6139832-6152633 GCA_025920805.1 Petroica traversi | reverse complement strand
GTGACACTGCACAGGGTGTGACACTGCATAGGGACACTGACACTGCATAGGAACACTGTGACACTGCATAGGGACACTGTGACACTGCACAGGGACACTGTGACACTGCACAGGGGTGTGACACTCCATGGGGACACTGTGACACTGCAGTGACACTGGGTCCCTGGCTGGAAGCAGCTCAGGGAGGCAGGAAAGGCGCAGATCCTGCGGGGGTGGAGCTGCTCTGCTGAGCCCGGGTGGGTGGGAAGGAGCCCTGAGGCTCTGAGCTTCCATGGATTCCTGAGCTCATGGCAGCACTGGCCCTGGGACAGTGACCCTGTCACCCCTGTGCTGCCACACTTGTCCTGTGCAACCCTCGTTCCCTGCAGGGGCAGCAGCTCTCTGGAGGGTGTGTCTGTGTCATTAATCACCACCTTGGCTAATTGTGAGCAAGGATCCAGAATGGCACTTTGTCTGCTGGTTTTGTCCTTGTGAGCAGCCAGTGGGAGCAGGGTAATAATGCAGTAAATGCTGGTAAAAT
Organism: Petroica traversi; assembly: GCA_025920805.1. Lineage (NCBI taxonomy): Eukaryota > Metazoa > Chordata > Aves > Passeriformes > Petroicidae > Petroica > Petroica traversi. Next base: position 6,152,113 of record JAHLSL010000175.1, on the reverse strand, counting down.
GTTTGGTTTATTGTGGTTTCTGATCGTTAGGAGGTGATCAGGCCTCGGTGCCTGCTCAGGGAAAAAGCCCTCTCCTTGCAGGGTAAATCTGCAAAAATTGCAGGTCACTGGTGTTGGCCCAGTGCCACTGGGTGATTTCATGCACCATTTGGGTAAAGCTGCAAGCTGATAAGTGATATTTATAGGCATTTTATATCGCGGAATCCCAGAAGGGTTTGGGTGGGAAGGAACCTTAGAGCCCATCAATGCCACCCCTGCCATGGCAGGGACACCTCCCCCTGTCCCAGTGCTCCAGCCTGGCCTTGGGCACTGCCAGGGATCCAGGGGCAGCCACAGCAAAGCTGGGAATTCCAGCCCAGCCCCTCCCAGGGAACAATCCCTGCCCAATCTCCCATCCATCGCTGCCCTCTGGCAGTGGGAAGCCATTCCCTGTGTCCTGTCCCTCCAGCCCTTGTCCCCAGCCCCTCTCCAGCTCTCCTGGAGCCCCTTCAGGCCCTGCCAGGGGCTCTGGGTTCCTTGTCACAGGTCACTCACTGTGTCAGGTCTGCTCTGCCCTCACTGAAGCCCTGGTGGCTCTCACGACTCACTTCCATGTCTTCTACATTTTCCAGGAATCTGCTCCATGGTTCTGCTGGGCACTGAGGGGAGCCTGCCTGACCTGGGGTTCCCTGGCTCTTCCTTTGTTCTCTTTCTAAAAGGACATCAACCACAGAGAACAATTAGCAACCATCAGCTCCCCCTGGCTCCCAGAACTGCTCCTAAGGGAAAAGGAAAAACCCTTTTTTAAAACCCTTTTTATTGGGTTAGTTTACTTTTCTCTGCCTCTGCAAGTTCTGCCATTATGCAAGAGCTGGTCATGACTTCCCAATTAGGGTTGAATTTTGAAATAGGACTGGGAGCCTCATGATAAACCTGTTCCTCTCCACATGAGGGGCCTTTCAATGGGAAACATCACGTAGGACCAGCATTATGCAACTTGATTTTTTTTTTAGTGTGGTTTTTGCTGATTTCTTTTAATGAATTCTTGATACAGAGTGCTTGAAATGGCTCTCAGGGCTTGGTGGTTTGGCTGCTGGGCCTTTTTCATGGCCTGGATGAAACCAGTGCTGTTTGATTTTACAACTTCTGATGTTTTGCATTGCAGAGGTGTTCAAAGAGGCCCTGGATGTATTATTGTTTATCCTTAAAACGATTAGATGCAGGAATTCAGCCCTGAACTGCTGAGGGGCACGGGACAGGAGCCTGGAGAGGATTCTTGGGATCCAAGTGAGCTGCAGAGCTGAGGAGCTGCCAGGGAACTCCTGTCCCATCCCTGCTCCCTGGAAATCCCCACAGGGGTGGCAGCGACCCCTCCTGAGCTGGGAGTGCTGGGGAGGTGGGATAAAAGTGGGAGAAAATGAGAGTTTAGAGATATTTTTATAAAAATGGAGATATTTGCGCTGAGAGGGAGGCGCAGCACTTGTGACCAGTGCAAAGATGGGGAGCAGACAGACATTTTTCCAGGAGTGGAGTCTCAGCTGTTCCCCACAGGAAGGGGGGAAATTAAGACATTTCAGGCATTTTTGGGATTCCCGCGTGTGTGAAACAGGGATCACCCTGTTACGGGCACCTGGCCTAAACCAGGAGCATTTACAGCTTTGCCTGAATCCACTCAATCTCTGCCTAAATCAAAGCTATTTCAGAAGCTGCAGGTTCAGCATCTCCCCAGTGTGGCTGTGCCACCTCGCTGTCCCCTGCAGCTCCAGCACTGTCACTGAGGCCCAGAGGAGCCAGCCGGGCTGGTGGCACTGGGACAACACAGTTAACCCTTGAAGTGCCACCTTCTCTTGGCCCAGCTCCTCCCCAGCCCCGAGAGCTGAAGGTGCAAACCCAACCCAGGTGTGTCTCAGCAGAGTGGATGAGAACAAGAGCTTGGTGATGAATTCCAGTCCACATCCCAACATCTCCGTGAGTTTTTCCATGATTATCCCTGCGTTTGTGTGGGGAAACCTCCTCCAGCAGCAAAGGTCAGCATCAGAGCTGCCAGTGCACCTCAGCTTTTATCAGTCACGGTCCCAACTTCAAATGATGCCCTGGAAGAAGGATCCTCGCTGGAATTTCAGAGAACTCCAGAGGTTTAGATGGAAACACACACAGTGGGATTCATCCTTCCAGCAGCCAAGGCAGTGCAGGGTGGAAGCACCTCCAGCTTCCTCTGGAGCTGACAAAATTGTTGCATTTGTTTTTAATCTAAGGCAGAAGTCATCTAGACTAGAACTGTGGTTTTTTCTCCCCTTTGGGAGCACGGATCCCAGCAGGAAGGAGCCAAAATTTCATTAAGGAAGAAAGCAGGACTCCTGAGATTCGCAGATGAGGAAGGAGGGAGGGTTCCTGCCATGCACAAAAGGCAGCCTGGATTTGAGGAATCGTGGAAGTTTGCAAGTTTTGCTCTCTGCCTTGGAGTTTCAAAGCCTTTAGGATTCATGACTCAGGCTTTCACACACATATGCCTTGTTATGATTAGATCTTCCCTGCTTTTTTTTTTTTTTTTTTTTGGGTTATGGAAATCAATTTTTTTCTCATGATCACCTGACTCCAGGAGGCAGAGCTTTAAAAACCTGCTCTGCTGCCAGACTGGCAGGAATGTCAGCAAACTTGGGAACGAGCTGTTCCACTTGGGGTTGGGAAGGCTGCAAAATCCCTTTCCAGAGGGGAAGAAAAGCAGGGTGGGAAGGGTTGAATCCCCACACTGATCCTGCAGGGTTTTCCACATCTGTTCAGTTCAGAATGCCAATGAAGCTGTCACCAGGACATATCCCCTGAGGGCTCCCTGTGCTCTTCTGTCCTTCCCAGTCCCATTTTCCCTTCTCAGGGTGCCCCCAGGTTTTCCCAGCCCTGAAATTGGTGGCACTGATGTCAGTAGTTGGCCCCTGAGGTCATTTACACCAACAGGGACACTGCTCAGCAGCACCATTTGTTTTTCTAATTATTTATTATTTATTTTACATGTACTTTTATTGATTTCTCAGCATAAACCACTGCTCCTGTTCATGGGATGTTTCTCTGCCTCACGGTACCCCAAACCTCTTCCAGAGCAGGGTGGGCTTGCTGAAAGAAACACTTTTCTAGCCAGCTTTTGGGTTGTTTTTCTGAACAAGAGAAACTTGTTTCAGCTTGCCAGGAGAGGTTTTCCAGAGGATCCTGCTGGGTTTGGGTGGGATTAAATCACCACAGTGACCCAGGGCTCAGCCAGGCCTTCCAGCACTGATAGAAATCCTACAAAACCCCTTTTTTTATCCCCCAAACTTGCAGCATCATTGACATCCTGCTAAAGAAGAGATGGGTTGGGGGTTTTTTTTCTTTTTTTGGCCTTTACAACTCCCTGTGGGAGGGCAGAACGTGGGAGCTGCAAGAGGTGATTTAACAGAACAGCTGTTGGTTGGGAAAGCAGGGAAGGAGCAGGGGCAGCTTTGGAGGTTTTTACTTTCCTAATTTACAGGAACACTGCCCTTTACCATCCCAGTTTAAACTGAATAATGGGAAAGTAAAGAAAAGACTATTAACATTGAAAGAAGCCTGAAGACCAGGTTAATGATGCGGCCTGGTTTCCTTGTGCTCTGTGAGTGGACAGTTCCACAGGAAAATGTATTTTTAGGCCTGAAAGTCTTCAGGATTTGGGGATTTCAAATGCTGAGGAGAGAAGTTGTGTCATTTCCATTGCAGCTGAGGTGGTCTGGGAAAGACAGGGGGATTTCTGTCAGCTCTAGGCTTTATTTAGTGTTTGTTTACAAACTACCCTGAGCCCAGTGTGAGTCGATCAGAGTTATTTTAAGCAGGTTTTGTGGGAGAAGGTACCAGAAGGAGCCCTTGATCCATGTGGTGTGTGCAGAGCACGGGCTGGTTCAGACACACGGGAGAGAACTGGAATTTGCAATTTCTGTGGACGTTTCTTGTTTGATACTGCAAGGAAACTTCAGTGCTGAAAACACAGTGATCCTTTTTTACTGCTTTTTGTGATTTTCAGTGCACCCATCCCAGGCTGCCCTCAGTCTCCCCAGATTTGAGGAGACTTGCTCGGGGTGTCCTGTCTGTGCTCTTTGGGGATCCCATGGCTTGGGGATCCCATGGTGTGTGGATTCCATGGCTTGGGGATTCCATGGTGTGTGGATTCCATGGTTTGTGGATTCCATGGTTTGTGAATCCCATGGTTTGTGGATTCCATGGTGTGTGGATTCCATGGTGTGTGGATTCCATGGTTTGTGGATTCCATGGTTTGTGAATCTCATGGTTTGGGGATCCTATGGTTTGTGGATTCCATGGTTTGGGGATCCCATGGTTTGGGGATTCCATGGTGTGTGGATTCCATGGTTTGTGGGGATCCCATGGCTTGGGGATTCCATGGTTTGTGAATTCCATGGTTTGGGGATCCCAGTCCTGGGGTGCTGAGATGTGGGATGTCCCTGAGATCCCTGTGGGATTCCACAGGCTGTCTCTGAGAGCTGACAGGAATCAGGGCTCCCTCACAGCCCTTGGCCTGTGAGGTTGCAGAGTCCCACAGGCACCACCCAGTGCTCTTCGGATCTCTGAACCAGCCACTTCTCCACCTCAGATCAGCCTCCTGGGAAGGGCTGCTCCCAGGGGATCCTCCTGTTCAGACAGAGCCCAGCTGGAGGTGGCAGGAGCTGGCACAGCAGTGTTTGACACCAGTTTTCCTCAGGCTGCTCTGTTTCACTCGTGTCCATGTCAGTGTGGAGCTCCTGGCAGCCTCCAGCCCCCCCTGCCACGGGATGGTTTGATGTTGGGAATCAGAGCAGTTCCCTCAGAGATGGGCAGTGTGTGGGGCAGCGTGTGGGGCCGGTTGCACCAGTGTGGAGCTGGGCAGTTCCCAGTGGGCTGGGAGGGTGTGCACACCCCAGTGGGGCGAGCAGGGGTGGCCCCAGCACCTCGCAGTAACCCCTGTGCCGTCCGTCTGTCCTGCAGCTGTGGGTGAACCAGGAGGATGGCGTGGAGGAGGGAACCAGCGAGGTGCAGAACGGCCACCTGGACCCCAGCGCCGACTGCCTGTGCCTGGGCAGGACCGTGCAGAACCGCGACCAGATGAGAGCCAACGTCATCAACGAGATCATGAGCACCGAGCGCCACTACATCAAACACCTCAAGGACATCTGCGAGGTACCTGGGGCTGGGACACACCTGGGGACTGGCCTGGGATTGTCACCTCAGGGACATCTGCGAGGTACCTGGGGCTGGGACACACCTGGGGACTGGCCTGGGATTGTCACCTCAGGGACATCTGCGAGGTAGCTGGGGCTGGGACACACCTGGGGACTGGCCTGGGATTGTCACCTCAGGGACATCTGCGAGGTAGCTGGGGCTGGGACACACCTGGGACTGTCCCCACTACATCAAACACCTCAGGGACATCTGTGAGGTACCTGGGGCTGGGGCACACCTGGGATACATCTGGGAATGTCCCTACCACATCAAACACCTCAAGGACATCTGTGAGGTACCTGGGGCTGGGACACACCTGGGACTGTCCCTGCTACATCAAACACCTCAGGGACATCTGAGAGGTACCTGGGACACAGCTGTGGCTGGCCTGGGATTGTTACCTCTGCCTCAGACACCTCAGGGACATCTGCGGGGTACCTGGGGCTGGGGCACACCTGGGACTGTCCCTGCTGCCTCAGACACCTCAGGGACATCTGCAGGTACCTGGGGCTGGGAAGAGGACATGGAAGCCTGGCCAGAGCTGAGCCTGGTTTGTCCCTGGGTGATTTGGGACCAAGCTGCAGTGTCTAAGGACTGTGCCTAATGGAGGAGCAGCATATGTCAATAAGTATTGACAGTTCTGAGAATTTCCTGCTGGATCTGATAATTCCTTTAGTTTGCATTAACTAAAAGTGCAATTTCCTGACCTTTATTCCATAGCTCTTTGACTAAAACATGATGAGGTTGAGATCCTTCAAGCGGTCCTCTTAATTAAAACCCAATGCCATCTACTTTTGAACTTGTGATTGAGGAAATTAGGTTGTAATTAAACCAATCAGTTACCCATGTCATCTGTGCCTTTCATGTCGGGTTCACAATTTCCCCTGGCTCAGGATGGCCCCCGTTTGCCTTTTTTTATGGCGAGACTGAGGGCAAAATGTTTCCACCATGGGAAATGAGGAAGGGAACCAGCAAGGAATGGACTTTAGTGACTGACCCCACAAATCCCCAGCTTGGTTCTTGTTCATTAGGTTAAAATTAACCTCAACAGCCCCTTAAGTTCAGGATTAGTCCCCTGAGCTGAGCCCAGAGTGCAGAGCCTGTGGTGCTGGGTGTTTGGGAGGGGGAACACAGGCTGTGCCAGAGAGCCTGGGCTCTGTGGGTAGAGATGTCCTTATCACTGCGAGGCAGGAGTTTTGTTAGCACTGAAATCAAAGTCTGGGCATGGCTTTCAGCTCATCCCTCGCAGTGTTTAGGATTTAGTGAGCCTGTGCCCAGTCAATGTGGTGAAGCCCCTTGGGATGTCTTCCTCCCTTCATCCTCGCTGCTTTCCTCCCGGCGAGGCAGAGCAGCCATCCAAAAGGCATCTATGACACTTCTCAAATATGGAAGAGTCTTGGGATTTCAATTTGGAAACAAATGAGCTTAATTTCCACGTGCTATTTCGGTCAGAGAGCTTTGCATTGGAGAAGGGAAGAACTGCAGGCACTTTTCCATATATTGTTTCTTTCCTCGCCATTTGCACTTTTCCATTGGAAACAAAATAAACCTTGGCTTGCATCTCCAGCCCTGTCACCGTGTTTCTGCCAAGTGGGATTCTCAGAGGTGCAGACAGGTTCAGCTGCAGTGACATCCGTGGGGGAGCACTGATTTACTGCCCCGATGACATTTCCCAGACAGGAGAGATCCTGAAAGCTCTTTCTTTGCTCTGTGTGATGCAGCCTGGGATTGAGGGGATAAATCTTACCTGCAGGTAGAGCACCAGGAAATGATCCAGCTAAGCTGGGAGGAGGACTGAAATGGGCATTCTCATCTGTGGAATGATGGGCCCTGCCTTGCTGGAGAGAGGCTCGTTAAGCTCAGGTTCATCACAGCAATCCCCTTGCCTGGGGAGGGCTCCAGCAGCTCTGTCAGCCGGGCAGTGACACAGAGGGACATGAGTGGGGCTGGGCTGGGAGAGCCAGGGCTGGACTGGGAGAGCCAGGGCTGGACTGGGAGAGCCAGGGCTGGACTGGGCTCCCTGAGCCCCAGGATGGGTGGGCAGGGCTGTGTTTGTGCCACAGCACGAGCAGGCAGCAGCCAGGCCCTGATGAGCTGCTCTGATAGTGGCACATTCCCCTCTTCCCCCAGCTCTTTGTTTTAGGGTTTCAGGAAGGACAAATGAGGGGTGAGAGGCCCTGGCAGAGCAGCTCTGCCTGGGCTGAGCCTGGTTTAGTGCTGAGTTTAACGTGTGTGGTTATTCTCTTGTTGCTGAGCCGCAGGAAATAACAACTCCTGATACCAGTGAGGCACCTGAGGATGGGAGGTCATTACTGGAGGATGGTGATTAAGAGCCTCCCATTGCTCCCCTCTGTTTCAGGGTGCATTTCCAGCCCTTCCTCCTGTGTCATTACACACCCTGGTGTTACTCCCAACAGCCATGGCACGAGTCTGGCCAGGCAGGGAGCTCAGGAGCTGGCCAGCAGCAGGATGGAAATCCCCTGTACACGCCAAGGAAGCAGCTGGATTGGAGGGAATTCCTCCCCACAGCAAAGCCCCACTGCCCCCGTGGCTTGCAGTGGGCCAGTGATAAATCCTGGCTGCCTGGGACCAGCCCTGGCTCTGCTTTGCCTCTGCATTTCAAACAGTCTGAGCTTTGCTGTTGTGCTGATTCTGACACAGCCACGCTGGGGAGACGCTGGACTTGCCCAGAAACTTCTGAAATACCTTTGATTTAGGCAGAGATTTACACTGAGTTGATTCAGACAAAGCTGCAAGTGTTCCTGGTTTGGCCCAGTCACCTGTAACAGGGTGATCCCTGTGTTTCACACACATGGGAATCCCAAAAATGCCTGAAATGCCTGAATTTTTCCCCTTCAGCACCATCCTCACCTCTGTGCTGGGAGCCCTGCACAGGAAGCAGCCCAAATGGTGGTGGGCCTGGCTCAGGGATGGTTCCAGGGGAGGAAAAAATCTGTCTGGGGAGGAAAAAATCTGGAGTATCATCACAGCTGCCTTTGAAACTATTGCCTGCAGCCTCCTTCTTCTCTCCCTCACCATGGATGGATGGATGGATGGATGGATGGAGGGAGGGATGGATGGATGGATGGATGCATGGATGGATGGATGGATGGATGGATGGATGGATGGAGGGAGGGATGGATGGATAGAGATGGATGGATGGATGGATGGATGGATGGATGGAGGGATGAGGGATGGATGGATGGAGGGATGGATGGATGGATGGATGGATGGGGGATGGAGGGAGGGATGGATGGATGGAGGGATGGATGGATGGATGGATGGATGGATGGGGGATGGAGGGAGGGATGGATGGATGGGTGGACTGACCACCTCTCCTGGCTGTCTCTAAACCCACTGTGGGGTGAAGAAAACTTAGCACTTAATCTCCTGCAAATCCTGTCCAACTTTGGCCTTTACTTCAGGGACTACATGGAAAAGCGTTTTAAAGGGAGCCAGTTTGGCAGCTATTTTTAGGTATTCATTGAGCAAAACCCTCTCCAGCATCTGCTCATCAGTCAGCTATCCCTTCTCTGAGCAAACCTGACGGGATGAGCAGAAGGAAGATGACATTGTTTTATGTAACAGAAGTAAATTTACTGGAAAAACTCTGCAGCAGCCTCCTCTGCTGTGTGTTGTGTTTGAATCTCCAGCCTCCTTTTCCTGGCTGGTGCTGGAATTCACCTTCAAACGCACAGAGAGGATGAGGCTTGGGAACTCCTCACTATTCCCATCCTCCCCGTGCTGCTTCATCATTTCTCTGGAACCACGTGTCTGCAGGAGCTGAAGCAGCACAGGGGAGGATGGGAATAGTGAGGATGGGAATCACGGCCAGTGGCAGCCCCAGGGCTGGGAGATGTTCCTGTGTTTGGGAAGGGTGTCACGGGGTAGAGTGTGAGGGGACACTGCCCATGGGCACAGGCAGGGCTTTTTCCTAGAGTTTTTTTCTAGGTTGTTCTGAGATCAGCAGGAAAACAGGAGAATCTGCATGGAGAGATGCTCTATGTTGTTTCTCCCCAGTCTGGATTTTGGGTTGTCCTGTGACTGTCCCGCAGCGTGGGAAGCAGCCAGCTCCCGTTCCTCGTGGCCTTGGACAGTCAGAGAGGGAAACCCAGGGAAATGAGTCAGCAAGGAGCTCCTGGGGCAACAGAGACCTAGATTAGGAAGTGGAGAAGGTGTTCCATAAGCCAAACTTCTCAGCTGAAAAAGCATGGAAATTCAAGGTGACGGCATCCTCAGAGCTGAGCTGGACATGGCAGAGGCTGGGTCCAAGCCAGGTCGGCCAGAGGTGCATTTCTCATTCATGTTTGAAATTCTCCCTAGCAGGAACCACATGGTGAGGCTGAAGGACAGTTCATTGCAGTGTCCCAGTATTCACTGTGGCCCAGCAGCTGCGTGTCACCAGCTGGCAGCGTGGCTGTGTGACTAAGCATCCTGAGTTCCCAAATTTAGCCATTCCACTGGAGCTGCTGGCGTTTTCTTCCCTTCATTTTTTCCCTTTCCTATATAAGAAAGGCGAGCAAAGTAAGCAAAGTCATCTCCTGATGACCCCTGTGTTGTTATTTTCCAGTCAGGACTCTGCAGAACGGACCAGACCAATTGCAACATCTGAGATTTGGCCTTGCACAGCTTCTGGTCGAAATCATTCTGGGTAGACTTGATGATCTTGAAGGTCTTTTCCACTGTTAAAAATGCTGTGATTCAGTGATGATCATCCTGACAGGTGAAGTGTAGGAGGATGAAGGGCTTTGCTCAGAACCTTCCCATCCTCCAGCACATCAGCTGCAAACTTGGTGGGGGTGCACTCGATCCCCTCATCCAGGTAGTTGATAAACAGAATTTGATGAAGATCTTAAACAGCTTCCTTGTCCTGATGAAAGGAGAAACCAGAGCAGCTCAAAGAGCCCCTGACAGGTTTCTCTGGGAGCTGTGCCACTGGAGGGACACGGCAGCAGCAGTGCTTGTAGGATACCTGGTATGGGGTGTTGGAGGCAGAGGGTTTGCAGGACCGGGCTCCCAGCAGTGACCACACCTCGCTGGGGATGTCCCCTGGCCTTGGCTGCTCTCTCCAAATCCTTCTTCTTCGCTCTCACAGGGTTACTTAAAGCAGTGCCGGAAGAGGAGGGACATGTTCAGTGATGAGCAGCTGAAAATCATCTTTGGGAACATCGAGGACATCTACAGATTCCAGATGGGGTTTGTGCGGGACCTGGAGAAGCAGTACAACAACGAGGACCCCCATCTCAGTGAGATTGGGCCGTGCTTCCTGGAACACGTGAGTTCGCTGGCCATTGTCCCTCGGGAGCTGGGGTGGGGAGGGAGGAGAGAAACTTCAAGTTTTGTGCATCATCCTCTTCTCGCAGCACATCAGGGGCTGCTCCGTGGTTCTCCCTGTATTTTGTGAGATACAGAGGAGGGAGAGCCTGGATATGCAGCTGGATAACCCCCACTATATCTGAATCCCACCGATCTTAAAACCCTGGAGGATTTTGCCCAGCCCATCCTACTGCTCCATCAACCACCTCCTGCAGGAGCTGATAAAGTGGCCAGTGTTGAAAATATGTCAGGAAGTGTCAAACAAATGCCAGCCCTGGAGCTGGAGGCTTTCCTGGAGGGAGAGGGGAGCAGGGTGCCGGAGCTCACAGGTGCTGCAAGGGCAACAGTTCAGTGCTTATCAGGGAAACTCCTGATGGACACTCCTGAAACTTCAGCAGGACATCCCTGAAGAGTTTCACAGCATCTTCTAAACACCCCAAGGCCTCTCATTGAGGTTTCCTCCAAGAAGGTGCATGAGGTGTTAACATGGCGGGTTCTTATCAGAGCCTGCAGTCTCTGCTGCCTCCTTCCAAAGCAACATCACATTCCACCTCTGCTCTGAGGAGATGCACGAAATCTTGGTGAGAATCAGTAGCTAAAATGTCATGGCTTGAGGCTGTGCTGTCAATTCATTGATAGTGACAATGGCAAGAATTGCTGCTGTGATCTGGAGGAAGATCTGACACTTGCCTGCTGCCAGACAGGGGCTGAGAGCTGGCTGACAAACTCCTGATAAATTATCCCCGCTTAGCCATTTGGGAAACCAAAGGGTGAGGATGTTAAGGTCCTGTTTAGGGATCTCCAAAGCATCTTGATACTCATTTTCTTCAGGAGGAGAGAGCTGTCAGTGCGTGGCTGGGTCAGCTGTGGGGATGGGAAGGACACTGGATCCCTGCTCCCAGAAAAGCAGCTTGTTGGGACCCTCAGGGACTCAGCAGAAATTGCTGGGCAGGCGTGTTTTGGCTAAACAGAGTGTGTCCTTTATTTGGACACAGCTCGGTGGAACTGGCTGGTTTGAGCACCTAACTTCTACCTGAGCTGTCACAGAGTTAATTTGTGGTGCTGGGCTGTGCCCATCTCCTTCCCAGTGAAATCTTTCTCTGCCCTTTCATCACCTTGTCTCCATGTCCCAGATGAATCAAACCGAAGTTAAAGGTGACAGTCTGTGGTTAGAGAAGATAGAAAAAGGAAATTCCCATAAAATAGACACCAGAGAATGTGTTAGACCAGTCCAAAAGGTGGAGTGGCACATGTGTGAGTGGGTTTTTTGTTTGTGTTTGGTGTTTCCTGGGGCTCTGTTCCTGGGGAAGTCCAGGCAGTGCCTTGGGTTCCCTGTTGGTAAGAGGAATTTCAAACATACCCATCTCCCAAACATTTCTCAGGTGCATCATGATCTCTCAGGGAAAGAGCTCTAGAAAGAGCAAGGTTGTCCTCTTGTCTTACCAAAAGCCAGAGCTCCGCTGGGTTGTGCCTTTCAAACCCTCCCGCACAGTTTGAAGCTGAGAACAGGCACAGCTCAGTGCAGGGCTGACAGTAACACACCTGGACCTGCAGAGACCTCGGCCCTGTGTCAGAGTGCAGGTCCCTCTCTGCAGCCCCTCCTTTTCCAGCTCCTCTTCCAAGCAGGAAAAGCACTGAATAATCTTTTCCTGCAGTCCTTCCTCCTGCTCAGGCTGGGCTTTCTTAGAAACCCAGATTGGTTGGGTTGGGTTGGGTTGGGTTGGGTTGGATTGGATTGGATTGGATTGGATTGGATTGGATTGGATTGGATT
>JAHLSL010000175.1:6113640-6138864 GCA_025920805.1 Petroica traversi | reverse complement strand
GGGGCTTTCTGTCCATTGCTCCTTCCCACACAGGGATTGGGGCTTTCTGTCCTCTGCTCCTTTCCACACAGGGCTTGCAGCTTTTTGTCCACTGCTCCTTCCCAGCAGGGGTTGGGGTTTCTGTCTACTGCTCCTTCCCCCTCAGGGATTCAGGTTTTCTGTCCAGTGCTCCTTCCCAGCAGGGCTTGGGGTTTTCTGTCCTGCTCCTGTCCCTGTGACATCCTGGGTAAATGGGAGCAGGACAAAGGGTCAGCAGACAGTTCAGGCTTCTCAAAGCAGCAATTCTCGATGGAGACACACTCAGCTCTGTTCTAATCACACATGTGAACTAATTACCCTTGGATGTACTTTCTGATGCTACCAGTTACGCTGGAAAAATTACCTAATTAGCATTCAGTGGTCTGAGAGGCTCCTTCCCTGCTCCCAGGGAGGACCTGGGCACACAGCGAGTGCAGGGCCAGGATCTGCAGCCTGGTTTGGGGAGAGCTCCAGGCCTGCTCAGCTTTTCAGCCCAGTCCCATCTCTGGTTTTGCCACGGGGTTTAGGTTCAGAGGAGCACCCACAGTTTGATTGCTTTCCAGAATTTCCAGGATCTCTTGTGCTGCTGCTGAGGACAATCAGCCTGACTGTGTGAATCAGGAGCAGTGCCTGTGATTCCTCTTGGGATTTTCTGCTGTGAAAATGAGGTGAAAGAATCAGGCCCTGTAAGAGTAGATTTGCTCCTGCCCCGCCAATTTTCTTTCTTTTTCCAAAACCCTTTTAAAAGCACGCGAGAACAAAAAAAAGACCAGAGATGTTTTTCAGAAACTTCTGCAAGTGTTTGACAGCTTGTTTTTCCCAACCTTGGCTCTAGAAGAGCACGAGTATGGTGTGAGCAGAGATGCATTGATTTGCTTTGACCTGACCCACAAATCTGAGTGATTCAGGGTAGCCAAATGTCTCAAATCACCAATTTAGACAAGCCTTTGGTTCCAGATCCAATTCCTGCTTTTCCAAAGACCAATTCAAACTTGCAGTGGACTCGTGGGAACCTCGGGGTGCCAGAAAGCAGCTCTGGGATCCCACAGGTTGTGGGTTTTCCCCTCAAGCAGCCTCGTGAGGACCCACAGCACTGCCTGGGAGCTCAGATGTGGCTTTCCCAACAGGAGGGTGTTTGAAATGACCCTCTGTGAGTTTTTTGGGAGCCACGGCAAAGGGGATGTGGGCAGGGTGATAACACGGGGGTTGGGTTATTTTGGGAGCACATTCCTGCTCCCTTTGGGGTGCTTTAAATTCACCACGTTGCTCAGTAATGACACAGAGTCGTGTTCAGAGGAGCCTTGGGAGCTCCCCTGTGGTTCAGCAGCACTTGGGTGACTCAGCCTGAGAGCTCTGTGTCACTGCAGTGCCATGGACACTGCGCTCCTCCTGTGCTCTGGGAAGGGAAGGCAGGTGAGGTTTGCTCACCTTGCTTTAGGAGGAGCAGCCCCTGCAGCTGTAACAGCACGGGGATGAAATTTGCCATATCCCAGCCCTGGAGTGAGGCAGAACATGGAAAACGCCAGGATTCCCAGGGAAAGCAGGGATGTGAGCTGCATCTAACAGAGGAACATGATACTCTTTCTTTTTTTCCTTCCTTTTCACTTCCACCACACTGCAGAGCTGTGGATTTCCCCTGCTCCAGGTCAGGACAGTACTGAAACCAGAATCCTGACCAGGCTCCCCAGGATAGCATGCAATGCTTGGCAGGGATCTGGACTTGGATTCTGATGGAGCACTGGGAAGTGGCCACTGCAGCCCCAATAGAATTGACAAACCATTTATTTACCTTCATCTCATGCTTAATGGGATCCTATTATTGCCTCACTGCCAAACGCTCTGCTTCTGTTGGTTTTTTTCTTCTAAGTTTTGCCAGCTCTGCCACAGACATGGGCTGGGAGCCCAAAAAGTTCAGTCCCGAGTCTTTTCTTCATTACAGCGTGACAGGAAAACATGGATGGGGTTTTCTCACTGGAATTAGGGAATTAACATTCCCAAGATAAGCGGCTGGCACCGTCCCACTCTGCATGGAGGCAGGATGGGGGTGAGCTCCATCCAACTGCTGCCTGTTTGCAGCCTGCTGCATCTGAAATTTTTCACAAAGCCACGTCTCTTCACCTCTTAAAGATCTCCTCCAGCTTAATGTGAATTAAATATTGGAAGGCCCAAAGTGCTGGAGTGCTGAGCATTCCCAGAGCAAAGGGAGCTGGAGTTGGGAATGTTTAATGTGAGCACACTGTGCCAGGGAGTGCCCTCCCCTCTGAGCATGAGCATCACTGCCAGGAGATCACCACTGACTGTTTGTGACCCCTGCACCTCTCCAGATCCTTCCTGGTTCCCTAAAAATCTCATGGATTTCAGGACCAGGCCACTCCAGTGTCCCCCTGGCACAGCTCCCTTCCTCCCTGACACAGCCAGCGCTCCTTTCACACAGATTCTCCCACTAAGGGAGGCACAAGAAATTTTTCGTTGTGTGGCATGCTCACTTCCATCCCTGGAAATGTCCAGGGCTGGGTTAGACGGGACTTGGAGCACCCTGGGACAGTGGGAGGTGTCCCTGCCCATGGCAGGGGTGGCTCTGGATGGGCTTTAATGTCCCTTCCCACCCAAACCTCTCTGTGATGGGTGTATCAGGCAGCCCATCCACTATTTGGCTTTATTTTGCTGAAGTACCTGTTGTACTCTCCTGGGATTTTTTTTGACCACTCGTAGAATTTTGACGTAAGAATTTAAGAAAATAAAATTTAAGAACTCGGCTCAAGATTTCATCCGAGGAAGGATGCCGAAAGAGCAAATAATATTTTCTGTACATCCAAGTGTTGTTTCTTAGTATTTATCCTGTTGGGATCACATGGAGAGGGCATCCAATTCCCAGCATTTACCCCTCCTTTAGCTGTCACCAGCACAATCCTTAGCAATAATCAATAGAGCCATTCCCCCTGCAGCTGCCCAGGATGGCAGTTTTTCTCATTAGTCAGCAATCAATAGCAGCCCTTAAGTTAATAATACATTATGGTGCTGTTGTGGAAGCTGGCCTTGCCTGGCTTCCCAATGGAAAAGAACATTAGAGCTCCTTGGAATGGAAAAGCAGGCACAGGGCAGGAATCAATGGCATTGATTTCAGCATCACTTTTTGAAAAGACTGATCATCGTCCTCAGTGGCCCTGGCAGGAGCCTGTTCTCACTCGCTCGGTGTTACTGCACTCACAGGGCCGTGCAGGGGAGAAAAAAAAGAGTTGCTTGATTTGCTCCCCTGCAAATCAGCAGTGAGAGTGAATTCCATGGGGTGGCTGCTCTGGGAGTGGCTTGGAAGGTGCTCAGGTTTTGTCTGCACGAATCCTTTTCCAAATTTTCATTTTAAAACCAGAAAAATCCGTGCCCAAAGACAGAGGCTGTAAAAGTGTTCAGCCTGTCTTTAGGGGGCACCTAAAGGGGTAAAGGGTTCAGTAAAGGGCCACACTTGGCTCCCAATCCCACTTTCCATGGAGCTGCTCTGTTGTGAGGATCCAGATGGAAAAACCCCATCATAGCACTGAGGGGTCACCCCTTCCCTTGTCCCTGTGGGCTGGGGAGGTTGTGACAGAGCCCTGGGCGTGTCCTGCTGCCTTTGATGGCCTTTCCCTCTGTGCCCAGTGACTACAGGTACGTGGCTGCTGCCCTGGCCGTGATGAGGAACGTGACCCTCCAGATCAACGAGCGCAAGCGGAGGCTGGAGAACATCGACAAGATAGCTCAGTGGCAGGCCTCTGTCCTGGACTGGGAGGTACAGTAAACCGCCTGGGAACCTGGGAAGGGCAAATTCCAGGCTGCTTTTGTATTATCCAGGACTCTGTAGTTCATTTTCCATAGTTTGGGGTTGAGCCCGGGGCGGGGGAGGCACAATCGTGACTTTGGGGTGGTGCTTAAACGTTGATGGTGCTCTGAAAAATATCCAGGGTCCAGTTCCAATTTCGTCATTAGAAATCTGGAGTGGTTTTTGTGTTTGCAGTGCTGGTAGGAGGTGGGACTTGGAGCAAACTCTGTGCTCTGTCCCTGGGGAGGAAGGAGGCAAAGACGTAGCAAAAAGCCCTGGGACTTGCAAGAGGTTAAGAAAATGAAGAGAATCCTTCTGGTGTTTGCTTTATGACTGGAAGCCAAACTGTTAAACCGGAGTTAGAGATGCTATTTGCATTTTATAAATGACTTCCCACTTAAAGATATTTCTGAAGCAGCCCTCCCTGGGTGTAGTGATGGTGTAATTAAGGAGCTGAGAGGCACAGGGAAGGCAGAGTCAGCAGAAGGATTCCTCACCAGCAGGCCTTCCGTCTCTACTTTTGTGCCATGTGTTTGGAGGAAGAGCCATACTAAAATTATGTTCTCCCTTTCTTTTTGTCCCTGATTTTTTAAAATCATTGTATGGAAGTAATCCGTAAATAGGGTTTTGCAGCAGATTGAGGACAAACCTTTCTGTAAATCCTCTCGCTGTTGTCATCGGCCCATGTGTTCAGCAAGGAGATAATCAGAGTGATGGAGCAGCCTTTCTGCTTCCTCACTTGTGAAGCCTGAAATAACTCCCCATTCCAGTCACTGGGATCATTCTGTGTAAATGAGTATGGGGGAAAGAGGCGTTGATCCTTTAATTATCTTATTTCTCAAAAAGATCCGCGAAGGCTTCGAGGAGAGGGAGAGAAACACAGGTGCATCACCTGTGCCTTCCTTGGCTGAACCAGTTTCATTGCTGTGATGGAGTTTGGGTTCAACCCCAGCCCTGGTGATAAAACACACAATAAAACCCATAAATGCAGCAATCAGAGCAGGGATTGTGGCTGGCTGGGAGAGCAGAGAGCGCAGAGACGTGTCTGATTGTTTTAGTGCTCAGGAACATCTCTCACTGCCACCAGCCTCATTTCCACATGAGGAGGGTGCTCTGCAGGAGCCACAGGACCATCAGCTCCCTGCTCAGCCTGGAGTGTGCCGTGGGATGAGCTAATGGGGGTCATTTGTGAGGAGCTCGGAGACCCTGGCTGTAAATAAATCTGGATTAAGGACAGATCCATTCCGAGTCAGTGAATATTCATGTGTGAGAGGGAAGCCAAGGTGACCTCCACGCAGGATCTGCAGAGTAGCACTCGCTTCTTCTCTTCCATTAGCTCAGTTGATAATTCATTTTTATTTAGCTCTATCCTTGATAATTCATTCCTGCTTAGCAGCACCCGTTCTTTATCTCCATCCTATCCTCGGGAACTTGCCAAATTATTCTTCCAGGCTTTTTTTTCAGCTATCCCAGATTTTGAGCACATCATTGCAGCAGCATCCTTCAGCTTCTCATAACACAGCAAAGCTGTTGGTACTCTCAGAAACCTGATGGGAATGCAGCTCCTGGTCAGGGGAAAACACCCTCCTTGCCCTTTTTATTCTGGATTTTGGATCAAGAAGAGTCCCAGAGTTCTGATGAGGAAGTAAAGGATGAGAGCTGGACCCAGCAGAGAATTTCGCTGCTATATTCCTTCCTCTAAAGCAATTCTGAATCATCAGATCCAGCCCCCACTCCACAGCTGTCCATGGAACAGCCAGAAGGATGCACAGAAACCCAGAATACCCAGAAGTGAGGCACAGTGCAATGCAGGAAGAGAGTGGGAGAAATGAAAAGACTGGATTTTTGGGAAGTGCTGAGATGTGTGCAGGTGTTCCTGAGGCACTGCAGACCCCACATCCCACTCAGGGGCTGCAGGAATGTCCCCAGGACATGAAGCACTGGAGTTCCAGCCCCTGAGGGCTCAGAGCTTTGTCTTCTGTGCAGTTTTGGGCTACAGGAGAGACCTCCTGTGTGTGTCCAGGCTGTGGGGAAGGGACATTTCTGGTTTGAGAAGACCCCAGCTCCCAGTTGGTGTTTGCTGTCACTTCTGTCACTGCTGTGCTGCCCCAAGGCCTGTCCAGTGTGTGTGGAGTTCCCTGAGCAGAGAGAGGAACCCAGAGCTGACATTCCCAGCTTTCCTGGCCCTGCTCCTGCTCTAATCAGAGCTTTCAGTTCCTGTTCTGTCCATCCCAGTGGCTCCAGCCAGCCCAGAGCACAGGCACAGCTCAGCCTTCCTGAGACCCCCTGCAAGCAGCACTGACCACAAGAAAACAAGAACCACAAGTCAAAAATTACCAATTTGGGCTTCCCCCCCCCAGAAATCCAGGCAGAACACAAGCCAGAGCTAATCCCAAATTCCCACCACGTTGGCTCGTGGTGAATGATTCCAGTGGCTGAATGTTTCAGCACATGGAGATATTTCTTTTGGAGGAATGTCTGTTTTTCCCTCAGCATCTCGAGACTGATGGTGCTGATTCTCTGCTCTGAAGCTGCATTTTGGTTTCTAAATTTACCCACGTCTTGGGAGGAGATGGTGGAAAAAGATTTTTTAAAGAAGGAGAAAAATTCCCAGCCAAACAAAAAATACTTAGTGAGGGACTATTTGAAATGTTCTCATATATAAAGTGTGTTTACATTTTCTTGCAAGGAGAGGGTGATGTTGGGAATGCTGATCCTAAAACAAATAGGAAAAGTCAGGACATGTCCAAGCTGCTTTAAGCAGAGGGGTTTTACCAAATCCCATGTTTTAGGAATTACCAAATTAGGAATAATTTTTATCCTAAGGTGGTAAATTTCAGGATGAATATTTGAAAACTGCAAATATCCTTGAGTTAACCAAGGCCAGAGGTTTTTCCCAAGAAATCCTGCAAGCAGGATGTGATGGTTGAAATTGCCAGGAAAGGGTGGCCAGGCCCGAAGTCTCAGGGAATTATTGGCAACTTTGGCATCTTCAGACAAATAATGACCGAGCAGTGTCTTAGGGGAAGATTCTGATCTCACAGAGTGGTGCAGATCAGAATTGATCCCAGTCACTGAGCCGAGTTCCTGTGTCATTTGTGGCCATGTGGGCCTGGCTGAGGAGCCTGGCTTGGTTTGTTGCCACGTGTGACTCACTTCTTTATTTTGTAACCTGGATTCTTGGGGTATCAACAGACCCAAGAGGTGCTGCCCACACCAATCCTGCAGTGCCTTTTGTCCTTTGAGCTGGTAATGGCTCAGATTTGGGGCTTCCACCACCTCCTGCCGAGCCCTTTCAGTGCCTGGCAGTGTTCTGAAGTGTTCCCTGATGCTCCAGCTCCATTTCCCCCCTTGCTCGGAGTGAAACATCACATCAAACCAGTGACATTTAAAGGCAGCAAGGAGCACTCAGAGCTGGCTTCAAAGGGGGCAGCCCGAGCCCGTCCTGGGCAGCCTTTGCTGCTCCTGTCCCTGCTCCTGCCCTCTCAGGGAGCTCCAGCCCTCAGAGCTCGGTGGGAAGAGCTCCTCACAAAAGCAGAGCAGGGTTTGGAAGAGATTTCCACAAAGCCCGTCATCATTTCCCAGCCCTTGCCAGCCCCAGCTTGGGCAGGGCTGTGTTTGCAGGGCTCAGAGGTGCATCCCTGCCTTCCCCTCTGCTCCTGGTGCCTCTCTCCTGTCCCCCACACGGATCCTGTGAGCCCTGTGCCACCCGTGCCACCCGTGCCACCCGTGCCACTGTGCCACCCGTGCCACTGTGCCCAGCTCGCTGGGTGCTGCTCCTGGGCAGATCTGGGCTCTGTCCCCAGCCCAGCACAGCCTCCCCGAGTGCCTGTAAGGTGATGTGGAGATGGAGGACAGGTCTGAGCCTCACACACCTGCAATTGCTCCTTTTTCTGCCTTTTCACCCAGCTCTTGAACCACATCAACACAAAATGAAGCAGCAATCACTGCAGCAGTTCAGGCTCCCTCTCCAGCCCTCCAGCAACGCTTTCCTCCCTTTCAGCCCAGTTTTTTCTCACAGGAGGGAGGTGATGGCTCCCATTCCCTGCCAGGAGATCTGTGGAGGTCCCTGATCCAACAGGGGGATGTTTGGCACAGGACAGAGCCCTGCTCATCAGCCTGGATGGGTTTGAACTTGCTATTTAAACAGATGACTTTGCTTTGTGTAGATATTTAGATATTCCTACCAAAGATTCCCATGGGGTGCCACAATGGCAGCTTCCCAGAGTATTAAATTTCCATGAAGGGAGAAATATATATGTATTTGAGAACTATAATGGGCATTGTCCTTTTAAATTTCTTCTCCTCCCTATTATTTACGGGTCCTTTAAATCAAGACTTGCTGCCCTTAATTATGTAATTTATAATCACTGGCCTCAGCCTGATGCTGCCTTAGTGAATCCAAGAGTGCCATGAGGAGAAGCTGCCTGGAACCACCAAAGTGAGGGCAGCCTGATGAGAAACCCTCCTGGCAATAAAACCACGGCAGGATCTGAAACCAGGAGCCTTCTTTTTTCTTCTTCTTTCTTTTCTTTTTATCCCCCCCAGCAACAGAAGGTATCAAAACGGAGCCTGTTGAAGAGGACAGCGTTTGGATTTAGTGATGTCAGCATAGCCCCGGGTGCTAATCAGCCTGGCAGTCTCTAATTGCAGAGCAGCGGGGTCAGGCACGAGAGAGCCCTGCTGGCTCCCTGGGAGCTGGGAAAGGGCACAAACCCCCCTGGAGCCCGGCAGGGACAGCAGAGGCTGGGAAGGGGAGCGGCTCCAGGGGGCTCTGAGCATTCCCATCTCCTGGGAAGGGGAGCAGCTCCAGGGGGCTCTGAGCATTCCCAGCTCCAGGGGGATCTGAGCATTCCCAGCCCAGGGAAGGGGAGCAGCTCCAGGGGGCTCTGAGCATTCCCAGCTCCTGGGGGATGTGAGCATTCCCAGCCCAGGGAGGTGCCTGGCTCCTGGGAAGGGAGCAGCTCCAGGGGGATGTGACATTCCCAGCCCAGGGAAGGGGAGCAGCTCCAGGGGGATGTGACATTCCCAGCCCAGGGAAGTGCCTGGCTCCTGGGAAGGGAGAAGCTCCAGGGGGCTCTCAGGATTATCAGCCCAGGGAGGTGCCTGGCTCCTGGGAAGGGGAGCAGCTCTCAGTGCCGAGCCCTTCCCTGACACCCTGGTGCTCCAACAGCTTTTATTTTGTGACACTCTTCAGCCTCTGTGGTTCCTCCCAGCTGCCCATTCCAGAGCGAGCAGCACCACTGGGGAGCTGCACATCTCTGCAGGCAGCAGCAGCAGCAGCAGAGCTGACCCTGTGCTGTCACAGCCAGTGACAGCAGTGGCCTGGGGACTCTGTGTGTCACCGCAGGGCTCCAGGGAGCTCACATCCAGCCCGGATCTGGGTGACCTTCTGCTCCCATTACTGCTCGCCAAGGACTGGGAGAGGAGTCAGCTTTCCTTGGGCTGCCCTCTGGATGTGCTCTGAAAGCCCTGGGTGCAGCTGGGGAGGGCTGAGGGGTTTTGTTGGAGGTTTAAGGGACAGAACTCAGGTTGGAAAAGGCGTCAGGAGTCAGGGCTTCTCTTGGCCACTCTGCTGCTGTGCTCTGCTGAACGTCTGCCAGCTCAGAGCGACTAAAAGTTCAGCCTCCTCTTTTTTCAGCAGAGTTCCTCTTAACTCGCAGAAGGATACAGATGATCCAGCCTCTGTGGGAGTTGGGAAGAAATGGAGAAGAAAAAGGAATTTTTTTTCCTGGTTCTGTACAGATTTGGAGGCGTGGGACTGGGAGAGGCATGTGGGGAAGTCTGCCTGGAGCTGGGATCGAGGCTGAGGGAGCCACAGTGGCACTGGAGCAGCAAAGCCAATGTCCCTCTTTGCCCCTCACCCTGCAGCTGCCCCCTGAGCCTCTCAGGGGGACCAGGAGGAGACAATTTGTGCTGTTCAGGGAGGTACAGCTGTGTCAGGACAAAGGAAAGAAAACCTTTGGAGGTTCAGAGGTGCTGCCCTGAGGCTCTGCCGTGGGATTTGGCACAGCCCAGGCTGGAGGAGCAGGGCAGGGCTGTGCCCACACTGCTCTGGGCCAGCCACGTGCCAGTCCCAAACACTTGGCAATCTGCACTTCCCAATTTGCTCACCCCAAGTGGGAAGTCAGCTATTTCTGGCCCACAGACTGGATATAGAAATTGTCTCCCCCACATAAGAAACGCAATACAAATCCCATCATTTCGGATCTGGATGTTTTTGGGTTATGTTGCTTGCAGGGACTACACAGTTTGGATTCAGCTAATCAAGTAGAAGTGTTTACAGAGCCCTCTGTGTGTCCTCAGGCTTCAGATGCTACCACAGGAGTAAAAGACAAAGCTGCCTTTCTATTTTTAGCAGCCAGCCTCTCCTAAGCTCGCCCCCTCTCCTAAAGCTCCCATCCACAGGCTTGTGGGAATCTTCTTCATATAAGCTCATGTGAGGCCAGGAGAGCTCACAATTCCTGGGGCTGGTGTGTTTTCTTCAGAGGTTTTTTGCTCTGGGGCTCGTGTCCCCCTGAGCTGTGGCAGCAGCACGTGGTGAGACCCTGCTGAGGCACTGGGTGGTGACAGCCAGTCCCTTGGGGCAGTGACCCTCTGTGTCCCTGGGAAGTTATCCCTCATTAGCCCCTGGGACAGCAAAAGGCACAGGAGGGAGGCAGGGAGGTGGATAAAGCCCTGGCTAAGGCGATTTGGAAGTCTGTGCTGCAGCTTGGTGATGCAGTGACTTAATGAAGCTGCTGTTGTCACAGGGCCCGGGGACACGGGCGGTCGCTCCCAATCAATGCTGAGAGGTTAATTACACATTTACCTGAGCAGCAGTTGGAAACCCTCATCAGGAGCGGGGGGGAGCTCCTGGCTGCCTTGGCAGGTGTGAGCAGTACCACAAGTGTGTGTCTAGCTAGGTGCCCCCCATA
The DNA here is from genome assembly GCA_025920805.1 of Petroica traversi. Lineage (NCBI taxonomy): Eukaryota > Metazoa > Chordata > Aves > Passeriformes > Petroicidae > Petroica > Petroica traversi. Next base: position 6,128,136 of record JAHLSL010000175.1, on the reverse strand, counting down.
GCTGGCTGAACCTTCACAAGCTGTTCGCTGGGATTTTTGGGATGCTCTCGTCCCAGAAATCGGTTCCAGCTTGGCATCAAAGCCAGAACTGCAGTAGTTCACAGCCAAAAAGAAGAAGAAAAAAAAAAAAACCTCTTCTCTGACTTGCTCCTGAATCTTACTTTTCAATCCTGCTCCTGAATCCTGCTCCTGAATCTTGCTCCTTACCTTTCAGCTGGAGCCATCCTTCTGCAGTGCTCTGCCGAGATGCCCACAGGGCAGGTGGTGGTGAATACACCCATTTTTAATAAATAGATTTTAATTAACTTTTTAAAATGTCCAGCTCATTCCAATTAGTGGAGGGTGACTGCATTTGTTCTCTGAGAGAGTGGGAGAGAGAGAGAGCGCTGTGTTTCCAAGACCATCTGCTCATGAATCCTTAAAAAAAAACTCGGGAGAGGAAAACAAGCGTTTGCCGGAGGCAGGGAAGGGTGAGGGCACTGGCAGCCAGCAGGGAGGCCTGGCCAGCCAGGGGGGCTGGGGCTGCCACGGAGCTGGGGTGGTCCTGACAGGATTTTGGAGCTGGAGAGCTCTAATGAGCTGTGGGAGAAGGGACTGGCAGTGCCTGGGTGAGTGGGAAGAGAGGCAGCGATCCAGAGGGCTGAGTTCTGGCAGCCTCAGAGGTGGGGAGCTGATACCCCAGCGTGTCCCAGGCTTTTGGAGCTGGGGATTTCACGGGGGAAGTGCTTTGGGATGCTGCTCTAAAGGGAGGGCGTGCAGGGGATTTGGTGCCCTGGATTCACAGTGCCGCTGGGCACTTTGTGGCTTTGTGACTCTGAGGCAGGCAGGAGGAAGGGGCTTTGTTCTCCTGGTGCCACCAGCACCTGCAGCGAGATCCAGGGGTTTGGGGGGACCTGGGGAGTGGGACAGTGTCTGGGGCAGCTCTTTCCCACTGCAGTGTGAACTGTGCTGACCATGTTTTGAGCATCCACACTTCCTTCATTTATTGCCCTTCCTCCAGAATTACCCCCCCAAACTAATTTCTGATCCGAAATCAGATGGGGTGGCTTTGGGAGCTGCAGAAGTGCTGAGATCTGACTCAGTTGCTGCTTCTCTTTGTAAAGACAAAACTTTGTCTGGTGCAGTTGACTCAGCCTCGTTCCCTGTGCCCTGCAGGGAGATGATATCTTGGACCGCAGCTCGGAGCTGATCTACACGGGAGAGATGTCCTGGATTTACCAGCCTTATGGACGGAACCAGCAGCGAGTTTTCTTTCTCTTTGATCACCAGATGGTTCTCTGCAAGAAGGTAAGGACACAGCTAAGGGCGTGCTGTGGACAGGCTTGCCAGTCCAAAGTGGTTTCCAGGGCACAGGGGCTGCTGGCTGCACGTGCAGAGAGGCTGTGCAGGGACCTGAGGAAGGACAATCCACATGCTCGGGGTGGGGAGCACACTGTGATTGAGGGATTTTTGTGCTCACAGCAAATCTGGCCTCCCCTCGTTCTTTTCATGCCTTTCTCTCATGTGCCCCTGCTTTGGCTCGTTGCCTTCCCTTCTCGTTTTAGGTTTTGGCTGTGGTGCATGATCTGGGATTAGATAGCCCTGCAATTCCTGTATGAACGACAAAAGCTGGCACTGGGGCTGACAGCCCAATTGCTGCATTGAGATGGTGATGAGCAGCAGCCAGGCAGTGCTGGGTGCCTGTGCTGGCGCTTGGGAGAGGCTTCGTGAGCCTCACCCTCCTGTCTGTGCCGTGCTGGGCTTTACAGGGCCCTCCCTGCCCTGGAACCCGTGGGGAGGGTGGGAGGGCAGTGCAGGAGGCTGGTGCTTTGTGCAGAGCTGAGCTGTGATCCACAGAAACTGTGCCCAGCAGCAGCTCAGGTACCCCTGTCCCTCTGAGTGACTCCAGCTCGCTGCCACCACTCCTGTGTGACACAAAGGGACACAGCTCCTCAGTCCTGGCTGTGGCAGCTCAGGATTTGCTGTCACTCCCTGCAGCCACCCAGAGCTGTGCAGGGGGTCCCTGGCACAGCACAGGGCTGTGTTCCTGTCACAGCTCCTGGGCTCAGGACCCTCCGAGGAGGCCCTGGCACCGCGGGCAGGGCGTGGGAGGGGACGAGGGTGGCTCCTGACTCAGCGTGGCATCACTGCCCCCTCGGCCCGGCCCCTGCAGTGGGTGGCACTTTCTTCTCCTGAGTCATGGCTGACTGAAATTCTGCCTCCTGGAATGCCTGTGCTTGTTTCTCCCCCTCCTCGTTGCTGTTCCTTTCCCTCCTTGCCTGGCCCTGTGCAGGGACAGGCACAGAGCAGCAGTGAGAGCTGGAATCAGTCTGGAGGTGCACAACTGGTTCCTTTTCTATCCTGACCTCCTGCTCTTTCTTTGTGACGCTAAATTTCCAATTCAGGAGGCAGCATCCAGTCTGGCCTGCTCTGGGTCTGGTCCAGAGAGGTATTGAGCATTCCCTTAACTCCGGGAGAACCAGGGCTGGCATTTCTGTGGTCACCAGCACGAGTGGGGAGTGGTCAGCAATTCTCAGCTGCTGGGGGACCTGCAGGGTTCCATTGATGCCTTTTCCTGGTGTTAGGGAAATGAAGCCAGACACGGTTAAAGGGGTTGGGGTCTTTACCTCAGTATTTTAATCAGGATCCTGTTTGATGCATCCACTTCACCCAGGTGACAGCGTGGCAAATGCACCCCCATCAGTCACACACACCAGTTCTAGACTTTACACAGCACAGATCCAACAAGGGAGCCCAATGCTGGGGCTGGGCTGGGCTCACCCCGCGTTTACAGAATCCTCCTGTCAGGAGACCTTGGGTTCCTGAGCCAGTGGGAATGTTTGGTGTCCCTGGCTCTGCAGCTCTGGGCTGTTCAGTCTCAGGCCTGCAGAACACTTACAGAACACTGAGCACTGAACTAAGTAAAAAGTTACAAGTGTGCATGCTGATACTTGTGGATACAGAGAGCTGTGTAAAAGGTGTATAAAGAAAAGACAAAAATCATTCTGGCATCACCATCAGTGTGCAGAGTTAGGGTGACTCTGTCCTCCTCCCTTCTGCAGGAAAAAGGCTTTTTGGGGGTGTGGAGGTGCTGCAGCAGAGGTGCCTGCATGGAAAACACCCTGTGGGTTATGCCAGGGTCTGTGGCTCTGTGTGTGCCCACCGAGCTCTGGGGTGACAGGGCAGAGGGTGGCACCCTCTGGTGACCCCATTGGCACAGGGCTCAGACCCCACTGGGGGGCTCTCCCTCTGTGTCTGTGTTTCAAACTGCACCTGCTGCTTTTCAGCGCTGGGGCAGGAGGGGAGGTGAGGTCCCATCTGGAGTTTCCTGTTCTGATCGTGCTTTCCTTTATTCAGAATGATTATCCAAGTCTGGAATTCAGAGGAGTGGTAGCTCCCATTTTGGGACCACGCATCCCATATATAAAATAAATTCCAGTGGTTTGTAGTCTGTGCTGTGTTGAGCTCCCTGACAGATCCCAAGAGGCAGGGCCAGCTCTGCCATTTACCATTCACCTCAAGGTGTGGGGAGCTGGGGCCTTCCTTACCCCCTGCTCTAAAATTGAGGGGTATGAAATGGGACTCACACACCCCTGAGAGCAGCTTTGGAACCACTTAGGATAGCACAGCTCAGTGAATGTTCAGAAAATCTGCATTTGTGGGTTTTCTTCTGGTGTAAGAAATGAATAGGTGTGATACATCCCTCTTCATGACACAGTTGTATGAAAATGCTTTTTTGTAATGGTTGATTTTTATCTCTTTGTTGGCCCAAAGAGATTTTTAATAGAAACAAGGAGCTAATTCCTTATTTAAATACGCCACAGATGCTTCAGTTTGATGAAGGCATGGGAGATATCCCGAGTGGCTTTAGAAGGCAAACACGGATTTCAGACAGGATCCCTCACTGCTCAGATCTTCACTGCAGTTACCTGCACATCCTCCTCTCCTTCATGGCCCGTGGAGGTGTTTGCATCCCCTGGTGATTCAGGTGCACCCCGTGGTTGGGGAGGTGATTTAGGAGTCTCTGGTGGGACAGAGTTGGATCTCCTGAGCTCTCTGACGGTTCTGTTGGCATTCTCTGTCACTCCCTGTGAGCTCCATTGTCTCCAAATTGTGTTCCCCTGTGGGCTCACCCTCAGCTCACAGTCCGTGCAGTGGGAGATGAGGTTTCTCCTGCTGGTGCACCCAGTGTTCCCTGTGAAAGGAGCACTGTTGGCTGTGCAGGGATTTCAGCAGCAGGTGACATCTTTCCAGACAAACCCCACCTGCTCTGCTCGTGTCCTGCTCTCCAGAGCCTTTGCCATCCCTTTCTCTTGGTGTCTGAAAGTCTTCACAGGTTTCAGGGCCTTTATTTGTTGCACACCTGGCCAAGGCATTTCTGTGCGGGGAAATAACACTCAGGATGGTTGTTCCTGACATCATCACCTGGTTGTTCCCTGCTTTTTACACCTGCAAGGCTGGGAATTCCTGAATGCATTTCTATGCCCACCACACCTTCAGACTGAAACCTGGATTGGGAATTGAGTGACTACCCAGGGCTGCACTCGAATGTGCTTGGCAGATGTTATTTCCAGCACTGTGGGTGTACTGAAGTCTTTCTTCCAAGCAGGAAAGCTGCACCAAGGTTCCCAAGGGCTGCAGCAGGTGGAGAAGGTGACACCATGACAGGCACCTCTCCCTGCTGGCAAACACCTTGCAGAGCAACTTGTGGGGGATAATTTTCACAGAAACGTTTTCCAGGCTTTACAGATAAATCTGAGACAGCTCTGGTCACTTCTTAACATCACCACTGCATGATTTCCTGGTGCCTGGCAGGGAGGAGTTTGAGCAGATGAAATGGCCTTGTCAACCATTTCAGAGTTTAACAAAGGGAATGCTGAAATACCAGTTTGGATGCTGCAGTTCCTGATCCAGAGCACTGGGAGAGCTCAGGATCCAGGCTTTCCTTGCAAAGCCAGGTAACTTTCAGCTGTTGGATCAATGTCCAACTCTCCCAGAGAATTTCTGCCCATCTTTCCTGAACCTCAGGTTAGGCATGAGGACAAAGCGGTGCCTTTTCCAAAGAGTTAATTGGACACCCTAATGCAGAACTGTCTTTTGGGAAGGCAGAAGGGAAAAAGCTGGGCAGGAAGCAAAAACTGCCTCAGTGTGCCTTGCCATATGTGTATAATCAGGAGAAAAATGCCTATTCCAGGATGCTGGCCATAATTACCACGAAATGAAGGCAATCCTGGCTGATGGTAACACTAAAAGATGTTGCCTTAAAGGCACAGGGTCCACTTTCCTTATCACCCTGAAGTTGAGAGAGTTTGACACGGAGATGCTTTAGATTTGCAAATCATGGTACTTAACATCCAGGCCTGTGACACTCAGCATTAATTATGATCACTTTGGGGATGCTCGAGGTTCTCAGCAGATGAGAATCTTCTTTTTTCTGTTCTGGGTAATAATTTGAATTCCCCCAACGGGCTCCAGGGCACTGTGGTGTGGGGCTGGGAATGACAGTGTGAAATAGGAAGGGTTAACAGAGTTCCTGCTCTAAATTCCACTTTTCTTTCACCAACAGTCGAGCAGTCCTTGCTGGGGCCCTATGTTTAGTGTTTTCTGACAGTGCAGGAAGATCAGTGACTGCATGAAACACATTTAGTTTTCATTTGTGCTTTTTATGTGTCTCTTGTAATCAGGAGGCAACGCAAGCTGCAGCTTGTGGTTTATTGCTATTGCTGTCTTCCCTTGAGCTGCCCGAGCAAAGCAGGTTGGATGAGCAGCAAAATGAGAGCAGTTTAATAGCAGTAGCCAGCCAGCCAGCCAGAAATAGCCGTGCTACAGGAGATGGGGTAAATAAAATAATCCTATCAGACTCCACTGCAGGCCAGGTTTCCAAATGCGAAGATAAAGAGACATTTCTGAGTCCTTTCAGGGGAAGAAGGGCTCGTTCCCATGTAGCTCCTGTCGGGAGCACCGAGGTGATCTCTGCACCAAAACAACCCCTGCTTTTATTGCAGGCTGAAGAGGGCCTGTGGGACCAGCCAGAAATCCTGTTTGCAAACACACAGCAGCCCTGGGACAGTCCTTACTGCTTTAAGTGGATTTTTGACTTCATCAGCACCTCCCAGCTCTTCTCTTTTTCTCCCAGTAACACACATCTCCACAAAATGCCAAGTTTTGGGTCAGGCCTGGCCCAGCCTGCAGCTGGGTGGGTTTCAGCAGCTCAGGAGAGGCAGAGCCTGGAGTGATTCCTGGGCTGATTCCTGAGGTGTCCTGTGCAGGGCAGGGGTTGGACTCTGATGATCCTTGTGGGTCCTTTCCAACTCAGGATATTCCATGATTCTGTGGGGTGGGCATGGAGACAAACAGAAGGAGCACAGTGGTTTGGTCACTGTGTGAAAGTGGGAAATTTCAAAGTGTGAGATGAAGTTTTGAGAGAGCAGTGCTTCCCCAGCCCCACTGACAGAGCCCTGTGCTCCTGCCCAGCTGGGGCTGTCTGCAGGCAAGAGCTTTCTGTGGGATCACAGAGTGTGGAAGGAAATTTGGATCCTTCATCAGTCCCTCGGCCAAGGAAGGCAAGTCCAGCAATGAACAAGGTGCAGATTAAAACCAGTCCTGAAACAGCACTCCAGCTTTCATTCAGGAGTGCTCCAGGGAAGAAAATGTTCCTGTGAATGGTCCCACAGCCTGGAATGCTCAGTGGGCCTGTGCAGGTGCCAATGAGGTGGCCTGAGCAGTGTCACAGGGGACTCGTGTCACAGGGGACTCGTGTCACAGTGTCACCGGGGGGCTCGTGCTGACCCAGGACCTGCTGCCCTTCCACTGCCCGGAGGGAGCAGAGAAGGAAAAGCAGACTGGAGGAGCCAGCAGGAGAAGTGCTAAAATCCAGAAAGGGCTGAATTTCGAGTCCTCCACCATCTGTGAGCTGTCTGGGCAGGATCAGCTTCAGCCTCCTGTGACCATACAGATCTGCAGGATGCTCTGCAAAGCTCTCTGTGCCTCACTTGGCGCTCCTGGAATTGCAGGGGGTGTAAATTTGGCTGGAAACCTCCCCCTGCTGCTGCCATGGCCTTTCATCAGCACCCCCTGAAGCCCCTGGGAGCAGCTGGAGAGGCCAGCAGGGCAGAGCAGCCTGGCTGCATGAGAGTTTCCTATCTCCTCCTGGCCTCAGTCCTTTGGAAAGGGCTCTGCAGCCAAAGGGATTGGGCTCAGGGTGGAACGAGGCATCAAAACTGCTGCCCCACCAAATCCACGGGGTGCAAACAGCACTTGCACACAAACACTCCGAGCTCCCTCCTCCTCTGATCCCTCTCTGCAGCTCCGTGGATGAATCAAGCGTCTCCTCCCCAGTGCAGGAGACAGACAGTGCTGAATAATTTGGCAGGATCTGCCGACCTCCCCAGCACAGCTGTCCTTGTGCAGGAGGAGTTACGTAAACTGAGAGCAGCTCGGCTGCCCCGGGGACACTCCTGGCAGCTTTGGGGTGGGAGGGGATGCTGAGGGGGTTTGGGGGAGTTGGGACATTCCCCCATCCCTCAGCTTGTTCCAGGCTGGGCTGTGCAGGCCCCATTTGCCTCAGTCTGAGCTGCAAATCTCACAGGCTCTGGCATCCAAACTCTTAGCAGGGCTTTGATTTATTTTCTGGTATCAGGAATATTTAGGACAAAAACACTCCAAGGGTTTGTTGAGCTTTAGGGTCTCATTTGGACTGAGGGGAGGCCCAGTGTGTCACTGTCACCATCCCATCTGAACACTCGGTTCACTGAAGGGTAAATTAAATGTACAAATTCTACAGAAAACTGTCCCCTTGGTGTTGGTGAAAAGCTGCTTTCGTCAGAGGGTCTCTTCAACGTAAATTAGACTTTAAAAATGTAGGCTTGGAATCTCTTTTTTTTTTAAAAAGTCAAAGAACGTTGAAAGCCCTCATGACTAAAGATACCCAAAGACATGGCAAAGTGGCAGCGTGCCACGCTCTCATTGCTCACGGCAGGCTGGGCAGGGGGAAGAGACAGAGCAGGCAAGAGGAAAATCAGGACAAATTTCAGGAGTGCATTGGGAAACTCTGCTCTGCTGTGCAGTCAGTGCCCAGCCCAGGGGGAAATCACAGAGTGGGCTCTGAGACCCTCCCACACCTCAGTGCAAAAGGAACTCAGCCTCTTCCAAACCTCTGCCTTTCCCAAACCCTGAGCTGTGTTTAAGTGCAGTTATTGTGAATCATAGCTCAGCCTGATTCCAGCACCAAATATTCCCTGTTCATCCCTGTTCCCATGGCAGGACTGGGGCTGTGTCCAGCCTCATCCCTGGCTGGCTGCTCTCCCCTGGAACCTGGGGAACATCATCTCTGGTGAGGTGCTCTGCAGGGATTGCTGCTTTTTATCCCTGCCCAGACCCCCCCAGCAATCCCAGCCTGGCACCCCTGGCAGTGCTGCCCAAACCCTGCTGGAGCTCTGGAGCCCGGGGAGCCTGGGCAGTGCCCAGCACCCTCTGGGGGAAGAACCTTCCCAAAATCCAACCTAACCCTGCCCTGACACAGCTCCAGCCCTTCCCTGGTCCTGTCCCTGGTCACAAGTGAAGGGATCAGAGCTGCCCCTCTGCTGCCCCTCATGAGGAAGTCAAAGACCTCAGTGAGGTCTCCCCTCAGTCTCCTCCAGCTGAACAAACCAAGTGCCCTCAGCCCCTCCAGACCCTTCCCCATCTTCGTGGCCTCCTTTGGACGCTCTCCAATGGCTAAATGTCTTTTTCACACTTGTGCCCAAAACTGCCCCAGCCCTGGAGGTGAGGCTGCCCCAGCCCAGGGCAGAGCAGGACAATGCCCTCGCTGGATGCCCCCAGGACAGGGATGTCCCTTGTGGCTCCAGGGCCCTGCTGAGGCTCTGTAGAGCTGGTGGGGATGGAGTGATGGTCCCTGCTGCCTGTTCCTCCTGCTCCCTGTGCCTGTCAGGGCTGGAGGGGCCTCCTGTGCCTCCTTGGCTCTCCAGCTCTGGTCCCCAGGCATGGGAGGTGCTGGGCTGTTCCCTCACAGCTGAGAGCTGTTAGAGATGCACCATCAGAGCCTTCCACCAATGGCTTACAGCTCCCCACTGTTCTGTACAATAAATAAATAAATGTCATTGTCCCCAGAGATGGGGAAGGGCTGAGGGACAAGTGTCATTTCACCTGGAGCCCCAGGAGCTGCACTCACAGGGCCTGGCTGCGTCCATAATTCCTCCCCGAGTGACTGTGAAATCCTTTGGCACTGGAATATGCAGGGTTTGCTAAAGGGGAGCACCAATACCCTGCATGTGCAGTGAGGAAGCTGTGATGGATGGTTCTGTGGCTGGCATCTCCTGTCCTGTCAGCTCTCAGAGGGATCTCCTGGCTCAGGGCTGGAAATGGCTCTTTCTCCATTTGTGTTCCACGGATGATTTGTTTTATGTGTGAGGGGTCGAGTGTGACCTAGCACAGAGTAAAGCACAGCTTTTGAAAAGAGGCACCATCCTAAATCCAAACTCTTGTTTGAGGCTTCCCCACCCACGCCTGCTCACCACACTCAGGAGTTAACAAGAGGATCAGGAAACTTTTGCAATATTGCACATGTGGAGTGAAGGTGTGGGACCAGCCAGGTGCTCTCAGGTGCTCATTTCCTCCTCGGGTGCTGCTGAGACCCTCGGGTGGCTTTTGGTGGTGATGCCCTTTTGCTGTGGTGACTGCAGGCTGCCCTCCTTGTCATTATTGTTGTTTCTCCCCTTGGGTATCCTGGGAGGGTTTGAGCCATCATTTCCCGCAGGCAGTGCCAGGCACAAGGAGCTCTACCCTGGGAAAGAAGTTGGAGATGAAAACAGCAGGAGAAGCAGTACAGGAGACAAGCAGGAGTCCAAGAGCTGCTGAGCAGTGATTTACAGGTGCAGCCCTACCTGCAGGTGTCTGTACCCACTACAGCAGGATTCACAATGAATTCCCATTAATTCATCCCAGCTTCCAGGTTTCCTGTGAAGCTCAGCCTTGCTTTCCATACGATGGTCACGGAGATTTCTTTCCTTTTGAGCACAGTTACATAAAGTCACCTTCTCCCTTCCAGGAGGGGACAGTGATGGGGGTGGGAGCAGAGGGGTGGCCCAGGCAGGTCCCAAAGCAGGGCCAGCCCCGGGGTGGCCACAAACCCCAGCCCAGCCCCCGGAGAGCAGAGCTGTGGGGGGCTTATGTAACGTGCCAGAACCTCGCTTTGTGCTCCAGTCGAGCCACTTTTCCTGCCTTCATCTTTTCCTCGTGAATCCTTAGCGCAGATTACGTGAACAGACTGCAGAGCATTATTCAGAAGAGCTTAATTAACCTCGGCGAGGGGAAGAAAAGGAAATCAGAGGAGCTGTAGGGTAAAAAAAGATCATATTTAGACAAATAAGTGCAAATGACCCAGATGCATCAATTTCCTTTAGAGGAGGGCTGGATGCTCTGCAGAGGCTGCGGGCCCGAGCCACTGCTGCTCCTGCTGCCGTCCCCCAGGTCCTGCTCGTCCCACCTGCTCCCCTCCCTGCTCCATCTGTCACCTCCTCCCCGGGCTGGGAAGGACCCCAGGAGAGCAGCTATTCCCTGGGCAGGATTAAGCACACTGCAGTCATCTCTGATGGATGTTTGTCTAACCTTCTTTTGAAAATCCCCCAGGAATGCCGTCCCAAGACTTCCCTATTTTGTCTCTTCTAGGCTTTAACTACTCTTCTAGATAGAAACATATTTTTACCCCCCCCAAGTTTCTAATCCTGTTCTCCCTCGTGGTAAATTAAGCCAAGCCACAATCGAAATGGAGAATAATTGATCAGCAGCCTCCTTAAAAGAGGAGCAGCTTTCACAGACTGCAATACCAACAGCACATTTCTTTTTAGTTATGGCCTTTCTAGATGAAACAGCTCCATTTCTTTGCCCTTTCCCCACTGATAAGGTTTTTGAGAGTCTTTTTTGGGGGTTTTCATATTTTCTTGCTCTTGCCTGATATAGCTACAAGAAATAATTTCATATGACATTCAGAACTGGCCAGTGCAGGGCAGCCCGTGGTCACCCTGGCTGAGGGTAATAAACAGCTCCAAAAGAACAGAGCCAGCCTGTGAATAAAGCTGTGTCCTAGAGAGTAATAATTTCCTCCTAATCCTCTCATTTATCCCTGGATAACCAGGAGCAGGAGCAGCATTCCTGTCCCCCACAAAGCCAGAGCTCCTCTCAGCTTCTGCAGCGGATAAATCTGCATTTTTGTGCACGGATTTGTCCTCCTGCCATGCAGTGCTAACGCCAGCCTGGTGGAACAACCCATTTCCCACAGCTGCTTTCCTTTATCTCAAGTTTTCTTGGACTCTGCTGGGAGAAAGGACAGAGTGGTGTGAGGAGCAACAGGTTCCTGGCACAGAGCCCACTTCAGCATCCCTTCATGGCTTCTGTGCTCTCCATTTCTGTCCTCTTGTCCATAAAAAGCATAAAAAGCTCCTTAAAACAAGGCTTTGGCCTTGTTTGCTGTCTCTCCTGCAGGCCAGATGAATACCTGCATTTTATTGAGCTCAATTACAGTGCAAGGTGTTTGGAGAGGGCCCTGCTTCACTGAGGAGCTGAGTGTCTGTTATTCTTTAAAAGCTGTGATAAAATAGCCACGGATCAAATAATTATTATGCCTCCCATATTATGGGTGTTCAGATTGAGTCAGTTGGGAAATAATATCCATTCACCGAGTGCTGGCAAGAAGAAGGGAGAATGATAATAGGAAATGATGAGCCCATTAAAAATTAAATTATCCAGTTACAGTTGTTAATCTGCTGTGTGGACTGAGCTTTCTGGAGCCAGGTGTGGACGAAATCCTCCATGTCCAGGCATGTGCTGCCTCTGAGAGTTTGTGTGGGTGATGCCAGAATGGTTTTCCCTTCCCATCCCTTTCCCCCAGCTCTGTGCACCCACAGCAGCAGCACAGCTGGAACCCTTCCCTGAGCCTGGTGCTCAGTGCTCTGGGAGTGCCCTGCAGGCCCTGAGCCTGAACAGCCCAGAGCTGCAGAGCCAGGGACACCAAACATTCTGCTGCCTCAGGAAGCCAAGGGCCCCTGGCAGGACAGATTCTGGAAACTCCAGCTGAGCCCAGCCCAGCCCCAGCATTGGGCTCCCTTGTGGCATCTGCTGCTGTGTGAGGGCTGCAACTTGTGTGTGTGACTGCTGGGGGTGTGCATTGTGTCACCTGGGGGAGGGGATGCATCCAACAGGATCCTAATTAAACCCCGAGCTAACGACCCCCAGCCCTCTCACCGTGTCCAGCTTTTCCTTACACCAGGAAAAGGCATCATGGGGAACAAAGGGTCCTACAAATTCAGGTACCAGTGTGGAGTTCACGGCCAGCAAGTGAGGAATGGTCCTTCTTTTGAAGGAAAGCACTGGGAGAAGAGATGATCCATTTCTCCTGGAGCCATTACTGAATTTCCTTCCCCAAATGACAGTAACAGTGGCAGACAGGAGCTTTGTGCTGTTGTCTTTCCCTGGCTCAGCTCGAGGCCAAACTGTGGCGTTTCCTCCTGTGCAGCTGAGCTGCTGCTGCCCCACTCCTGCCTTTCACCAGCAATGACCTGTGGGGCCATTGGATCTGCAGAGGCACTTGTGGGATTCCATTATCCCCTCCCTGCTCCTCCAGGAACTCCTGGGCAGCGCCTTGATCTTCACATCCAATCCTCCAGCAGCTCAGGAGCCTCACGGGAGACAGGGACAGCTCCTGGAAATGGGGAGGGGAAATGTGAGGAGCAGCTCAGTGAGACACGTCCCAACCCTTGGACTGTCCTCTGGAAGCACAGAGCTTCCAGAAATAGCCCACAATGTTTTCTGAGTCAAAATCGGGGAGGTAAGAGGGGGGGAAATGTATTCAGTGTGTGAGAAAAGAGGCAGTGCACAGACCTGGGGTTCTCTGAGCTTGTGATTATTGATTCTTGTAAAACTCGGTGAACAAACCTCTCCACAATCCTGGAAATTGCCTGAAAGGTCCCTTGGATCCATCTCACAGGGGCATGGCTGCTGTGCAGCTGATTTAGGGAGCACATCCTCGCTTCTGGGACCTTTGGGATCAGGTTTTCCCAGGATGAGGAGGAGATAAATGTTCTGTCTAAGAACAAGCCTCCCATGAAACAGCGTGTGAGGTATTGACTGATTGATCAGGCTCCGTGTGGCTCCCACAGCACCGAGGGAAAGAAGCAATTTCCTCAGTTAGGACAAAACTGAAAAGATTTTCTGTTGCCTGTTCAGCCCAAAATACCTTTTTCTCATGTTTTAGACAGCGTTACTATTTCAGGCCTACACCAGAGGAAGGTTTTTATAGGAGATATTTGTTGATGGAATTCCCTGCCCAGAGCATTCCAAAGGAAGGAGTCAGGATTTAAAGCCTGTGAGATTCTGGCCAGGCTTGGGATGGTTAATTCTGTCTGGCAGATTCATGAGCAGGTTTGCTAAATCGTTGTGATGTGGAGTTTATTTTCCAAGATTAATTTGTTTAAAATAATACCTACTGCTTATCTTGAAAAAGCCTGGCTGCTAAATATTATTTCAATAAATAAATGCTGTACATTGCCTTCATTTTTCCTCTCAAATGAATCCTTTGACAAAGCATTTATCTTTAGGGCCCACTGAAAATTCCAAAGGTATTTAGGTTAAATTGATTTACTATACCTAAATATTGCTTTTGAGAGTGGTTAGAGGAAGGAAATCTTGGTTGTGTGGTGCTGAATTTGGTTTTAAATGTATTGAATCACCTCGTGTGGCCATGACTGGAGAATTAACATTCTGGTTTTTGATGATCGTCTGTTATGTGAGATAACAGGCACAGAGATGCGGGGCCAGTGGGGAATTTGCTTTTCCCTTCCCAAGGCAGAGAAATGAGCTGTGCTGAGGAGCAGGGAATAACCAGCTGAGAAAGGAGATGAGCATGAACAGCTTTGGCTGAAAAGGTTATAAATATCAAGAAAAGAAAAAGAAAAAAAAAAAAACTAAGCTGGATGAAGAGGTTAAATCCAGGTTGGAGTGAGAGCAGGGGTGGGTTAGGAGTGCTTTGAGCTGTGTGTGAGTGGGAAATGGGCACAGGAGAAGGGACAGAGACAAATCCCCCCTGGGTGTGTGGAAAACAGAGCTGCACTGAGCATCCTGAGCTGCCAGAGCTCTGGTGGTCCCTGGTGGGGCCTGTCCTGACATTTCTCACCCTGTGCAGCTGAACCTCCCACATGGAAATGCTGGAGCACATCACCACCCTGCCCTGAGGCACTTCTGTGCCTCCAGACTCAATTCTGCAGCTCAGGGCTGTGTGTTGTGTTCCTCTCTGCCCGTGGTGTGCCTGCTTGGCCTGCAAGAGGTGTGTTCACAGCAGGTGAGGCTGCAAGGACCTGAGCAGCTTTCATCATCACTCCTTTCTCTTCCTCAGCTCTCCCAGGAATTAAAGGATCTGATCAGCTTTCACCATTACTTCTCTCTTCCTCAGCTCTCCCAGAAACTGAAGGACCTAACCAGGTTTCACCATTACTTTTCCTCAGCTCTCCCAGAAACTGCAGGATCTGA
>JAHLSL010000175.1:6067733-6113630 GCA_025920805.1 Petroica traversi | reverse complement strand
TTTCACCATTACTTTTCCTCAGCTCTCCCAGAAACTGCAGGATCTGAGCAGCTTTCACCATCACTTCTTTCTCTTCCTCAGCTCTCCCAGGAATTAAAGGACCTGACCAAGTTTCACCATTACTTTTGTTTTCCTCAGCTCTCCCAGAAATGCAAGGATCTGACCAGCTTTCATCATTTCTTCCTTTTCTTCCTCATCTCTCCCAGGAATTAAAGGATCTGACCAGATTTCACCATTACTTTTCCTCAGCTCTCCCAGGAATTCCCTGCTGAGCTCAGGCTCCCTGAGGTCTCCCCCTGATCCTGTCTCCTTTTCCCTGGGCAGGATCTGATCCGAAGGGATATCCTGTATTACAAAGGGCGCATAGACATGGATAAATATGAAGTGGTGGATATAGAAGATGGGAGAGATGATGACTTCAATGTCAGCATGAAGAATGCCTTCAAACTGCATAACAAGGAGACTGAGGAAATGCACTTATTCTTTGCCAAGAAACTGGAGGAGAAGTTACGATGGCTTAGAGCTTTCAGAGAAGAAAGGAAGATGGTAAAAGAAGATGAAAAGATAGGTGAGGAATGTGGAAATTAATCTGAAAGGAGGTTGGTGGTGGTGTTTAATTTAGCCCCAATGGGTGGAGGAACCCACGTTTTCTTTGGTGGAATTACAGTTGAACCTTGTTGAAATGTCCTTGGTTGCTCTCCTAGTCACAAATACATCTTTCCAGCTCAGTTACTGTTCTTTTTGGCCCTCAATAAACAAACCCTGCCCATGGCTCAAACCTGAACCTCCCTGGGTGTTTGGGAGAGGAAAGTCTTTGCCCATCCACCTTCAGGGTCTCCTGGCTGCATCCCCCTGTTCTGGTTGAGGGTGTCTCATGCAGAGGGGAGGCAGCTAAGTCAGCGCCAGCCCCTACACTGACTGTGACCACAGTCAGCCCTGGCTCAGTTTGCTGCTCAGCTCTGAAGCACTGGGCACAGTTATGGCATTGCATAAACAAATGGGTCTGATCTTGCTTTTCATGCAGCCCTTGCACAAGTGGGATTAGAGAGAGGCCAAGGAGGAGCTGCTTTCCAGCAGAATCCCTGCCCTCACACACCCAGAGCACCCCGTGCTTGCAAACAGAGCAGAGCATCCCCCTCCCCAGAAGGAAAGGAGCTTTGTGAGCAACCTTCTGACTCGTGTTTGCTGTGTTCCCTTTCCTTGCAGGCTTTGAGATCTCTGAGAATCAAAAGCGGCAAGCGGCAATGACAGTAAAGAAAGTCAGTAAGCAAAAAGGTAACCGGCAACACGCTCTGTGCCTGGTGATGTGAGGGTGGAGCGGGCTGGGCTGAATCCTGCTGGGCTGGGATCCAGCATCCCCTCAACTTCCCCCTCCCTTCTCTTTTTATATCAAATACCGTTTGTGCTTTGTATCCTTTCTTAATGTATCTGTGGGCCAAATTAATCTCTGGTCGGAGGTGGTTGCAAGCCAGTGGAACTGCACCAGAGATGAATTTGATCTCGTGTCTCCAGTCTGATGTCCAGAAGCTGTCCCTGGGGGCAGAAATCTATCTCAGTTGTTTATCTCAGGCTGAAATGGGAGTGAGTGCGGAGGTGTGTAGAGGTTCTGCTAATTCCCAAAGTCTCCCATTAGCAAAAAAAAAAAACCAACCAAAAAAAAAACAAACCACCACAAACAAAAAACAAAACAAAAAAATAATTGCTAAAATGCTGGAATTGGGGAGGGAGTACCCCTTTCCTGCTGCTGGAAAGGAAAGGGACACTCTTGTTTCCTGGGGCTGCCTGTAACTTTTTAAAGACAGCACCGTAGCATCAACTCTAGGAAATAAAGGATTTTAGTAAAGACTTTGCATCTCTGGAATGTCAGATTCATTTCCCCACCAGGCAGGCTGCAGCCAGCTGAGCAGTGCCCTGCCTGGCCTTAGGCAGAGCCTGCACTGGCCAAAGCCAGCCTTAATTCTCTCTCGCAATAACTCTTGCAGCTACAGATTTGCAAATACTCGACACAGAGGGAAGGTCAGAGAGGTCATTTCTCAAGTTCTCCAAAGCTTCACACACTCATGGATGTATTGATTTGTTACCAAAGTACCATAGCACGAGTAGGCCTCCGAGGGGGTTTGGAGGGAGCTCCTCAAGGCTTGGCTCAGCTCAGGTGCAGGCAGGTTGGTCTCTGCTCTGGGCAGGTGTTTTGGGGGGTTTTGCAGAAGTTGGAGGAGCTCTTTGCTTTCTGCCTCACCTGTGTGTTGTCTACTGGCTTTGCTGGTGCAGGAGTGGTTTGCCAGGCCAGCTGTGAACTCCTTGGTTTGCTGTGTCTCTCCATCGTCATCAGTCTCCTCCTCTCTACTGACTTCTTCTGTTGTCTCCTGAGGTGTTCTCTAAAAACTCTCCTGGCCAGATGTTCTGAGCTCAGAGTGGGCGCAGCCAGAGCAGGCCCAGGTGCCTCCCACTGTCCCTGTCACAGCCCCTCAGCACCTGCATGTCTGTCCCTCAGCACGGGAGCATCCACAGGGCTCGTGGAACTGCACAGTGAGAGAGCCAGACTTGCATGACTGCCGGGACAAAGCCAGGTGCAATTATTGCCAGCTGTCCAGTCCGTTCTATTATTAATTAATAAAGGCATTAATTAATAATCGTGCTGTTCAGCCAGTGAGCGACAGAGTTCAGAGGTGCCTGAGCATGCCTGCCAGAATTCCCACCTAAATCACTGGACTTGCATCCTGACAAACACAATCTGCCTGACAGGACTTGTGTCTTACACAGCAATTGCTCTCTGTCTGCTCTCTTTGTCTTTCTCTCTCTTTCTCTCTGAGATGAAAAAGGAGGGGTTGTTATCTCGGACTATGAAATTCATTAGCTCCTAATACAGCAGTCAGCATTTCTGCAGTGAAGAACGAGCTGAGGCTGTGGCACTGGCAGTTCTTTTCCTGGGATTAAGTCCTCGAGCCAGACAGAGGTTCAGTCACACCCCAGCACCGAGTTAAGCACAGCCTGGTTGGTTTTAGGACCTGAAATCTGAAAAATCAAAAATAGGGTCACAAGAACAGTAGCTCTGAATGCTTTGCCCTGCACTGGGGTGATCACAGCCCAGTCTCAGGTTGATTAAAGCAAATATTGATGATGAGAACTTTTCGTTTTGTTACTCTGTGGTTTGCTTGTGCCCAGGACCAGGAGAGGTGCGAGGCTGCCGGAGCAGGGAGCTGCTGGCACTGCTCAAAGAGGGAGGCAGGAGGAGACTCCTTAAGAGTGGGCTTTTGGTGACTGATTTTATGCATTTTACAGATAGTGACCACATTTTATTTTGCCAAGACCTTGGCAGCACTTGGGTTGTGCCCCTGCCAGGAGCTGCTGCTGCCTCTGCCCTCCCTGAGCACCACAGGAGTGTTGGGAAGGGCTCAGAGCTGCTTTTGGAACATCAGTTACACCTGGAAAGCAGGGAAGCCCTTCAGAGGGAGGAAAAGGTCACTGTGCTCAGTGGGAGTATTTATTTATTTAAATGCAAGTGGCTGCAGCAGGGCTTGTCAGCTCAGCAGCTCGAGGTGCCACCAGCCCGGCTCCCGTGTCACAGGATGCCTATTACAGACTTGTTCCTAGATTATCTCACTTGGTCCCTGCACCTCTTAAATGGGAAACCATGGTAATTCCCCTGTCACAGAACACTTAAGGAAGAGAGAAAAGCCGTGAAGGAGGTGAAATGGAAAATGCAATCAGCTTTGTTAGAGGTGAAGCAGAAAAACATTTTTCAAATAGTATAAACTGCTGCTTATTTCATGCACTGCTGTACCACACCTCCCAGAAGTATTGCTCTGGAGAGGGCTGGCATGTGTTTGAGAAGGAGCATTTAAACCTCTGCTGGCTGCAGCAGGAGAGGGGGAGAGCAGCTGAGAGCAGCAGCAGAAACCATAAAACTCTGCTTTTTAGACTAGCAGGACCTTTATCCAGGTGATGAAGTGAGAATTTAATCAGAGAACGCTCTGAGAAGTGTTGGATGCCCAGCTGAGGGTGCTGTGTGGGGCAGCAGCCCCTCGTGGCTCTCAGCAATGTGAGCAGGGCCAGGCTCCCTGCCAGCCCCAGTTAATGATGGGCAATATCCCAGGATTTGCACTCCTTATTGGATTGGGCACAACGTAACCGTATTACACCAGGTGCCTTAAGACAGCATTAAACCAATTTTTGGCCTTCTTTAAGTCCATTAGACAGGCAGTAAATGGGTAGTGCTGGCTCTGAGCTCACTGCCAGGGAGAAGGGCTGCTTGCTGCTGCTTCCCTTTCGCACTGATTGTTCAGGATTGCCCCTCGTGGTTGCTGCCCTTCAGCCTCCCTCAGTGGCAGGGTGGGAACTGGGAGTAGGATTCACTCTGGTGTCTCCTAGAAATAGAGAAGGAACAGGAGGAATTTGTTTGTTTGGACTTACAAAAGCAAAAAACCTCCTCCCTGCAGCTCTTTGCAGGCTCATCCAGGCAGGGGCTGTGCAGAGCCCAGGTCCCACGGAGGGACAGGACAGCACGAGGGTGGCACTGGCCTCTTCTGCCAGCTTGTCACCAACTAAAGGAGGGGAAACTGCCTTGGAAATGGATCCCTTGTGGATCTCCAGTCCATCCTTCACATAGACAAAGGTTAATTCAGGGTAATTTTTCCATTTCTGAGCATTTGAAAACTGAAGGTTCATGGAGTGCCTCTCTCCATGAGGGGCCTCTCTTCCCTGGCCACTTGTGATCCCCCCTCCAAGGCTTGGTGTTTGCAGCCTACAGGAACCCTCAGTTCCTCTCTGATCCCAGCTCTGCACAGGTCAAACCCTCCACAGAAGGGATATTTGCTCATATTCCTGGCAGCTGCCAGCCAGTGGTGGCAGGGGATTAGAGACCCTTCCAGGAAGGAGACTCCATTCTTTCAGCACCATTTCCCACTTTGGGAAAAGGAAATGCCTGTTGAGATTCAAATACTGAGATTTAAAGAAGTGACCTTAAGTGGGAGCTGGGAGGGTTTCCTACCCCAGGAGAGCTCTGGAGTCCCCACACTGCATCCAGCTCCTCTCCCTGCCCTGAGTGTCCCCCTGCCCTGTGCACACCTTGCCCAGGAGATGCCTTGAGCCCTGACAGGCCTTTGGGGCGAGGGAAGCAGAGATTCAGCAGCATCACCCGAGAAAGAAGCTGTCACTAAAGCTGCCCGTGAACACTCAGCTGAGCAACTCCAGCAGGGGTTAAATCATCAGCCAGCATGAGCTGCCTTGGCCTGTCACCAAGCACCCTCTGAATCACTGGATTTTCCTGTTAATTTATTCCTTTCTGATCACTTGAGCTCACAGCCAACTATGTCATAAAAACCCTGACCCAGACACGCAACAGCTTCTCTGCCTTCCCACACTCCTGCACTTGAGGCTCTCCCAGCAGCTCAGCGCAGCAGAGCTGGGCAGGACAGGCTGACCAGGGGCTTTCAATCCCTCCTGTGCTTCTCCAGGATGTTTAATCCAATTTTATTGCATCTTCCTTGCTGCCAAGATTGACGTGGCCCTGCCGTGTTTCCCATCGGTTCACACGTGTAGGCACAGCCCCGGGGGATTGCAGGAGCCTGAGCAGCCACAGCCCAACTGCCTGGAAACAAGGAGGGGCATTTGCATTTTTGGATAATCAGGGTCACTTCCCTTCTCTGGCAGAGCAGGAGGTGAAGGAGTGGAGCTGATGGTGTTGTCAGTGGTATTTCCCCACAGATTCGGGGCAGTCCCAGAGCTTACCCTGTTCCTTGTAAAATCCAAACCCTACCAGTGCTCTGTGCTGTGGTTCCACGAGCAGCATCCCCACTGCTGGCATCAGGAGTCCTCAGCATCCTCCAGGAACCAGGCACATCTTCAAGCTCAGGCAAATCAGGAATAAATCCTTGGCTGGGAGGCCTCTGAGGGTGCTGCTGGTGACATTTGTGGAGCAGGTCCCCCAGGGCAGCTCTGTGGTGAGATGTTCGTGGAAGAGCCAAGGTGTTGACATCAATGACAGGTCGAGATTCCCACTGAAAGAAGTTTGTGAGCCCAGATACTCCTACCCCTTGGATTTGGAGAGGGGTTTTATGTCAGAGCTGCTCCCCAGAAGCAACAGCAGCATTCCAGGGCTGAACTGATCCCATCCCGTGAGTGGGGCCCATGGGGTGAGCTGTGTGATCAGCCTGCAGGGAGCTGGGGGAGAGGGAGCCGTGCAAACACGGGATGGCACAAATGAGTCTTCACCCTGCTCTGATGGATAAAACCCCAGTATCATTTATTCCATCTTGCCTCGATTAGCTTTTCTTATCACACGAGGAATCATTATCTTAATGCCTGCTCTAATGACATCAGGCTGCAGCAGCAGACTTGATAAATAGACTCCAGAGGGCTGGGTTAGCTCAGGGTGTGTAGGTAGATGCTGTGGTTGTCTGGGGAACATCAGGACATGAGAGCACTGTTTCCTCCTGCATCTCTCAAGCTGCAGCCAGCCCGCTCCCTCCTGAGCAGAGGAGGGAGGTTGGTGGTTAGAAAAGGGAGCTCAGGCATGTTGTCCTCCCTGGAAATCCCTGGAAATTCCTGCCTGGGCCAGGCCAGGAGCGTGTAAAGAGCTGTGGCTGAGGCACCACTGAAATTCCTCTGGAGCTGGGCAAAAATGGCAAAGTGAGAGCTGGGTGATGGATCAGGGAGGTGGAAAGCAAAATCCAGCTGGTCTGGACTGCCTGGGAGGCAGAGGGTTCCTGCTCACAGCTCCATCCTCACCTGGGGACCAGCAGCTCCAGACACATTGGCCTCTGCCAGGGGGTGCTGGGGCAGAGCTTTGAGATCCTCTGTTGAAATGTGCTGAAGAGGGCAAAGGGCTGGAGTCACTCAGCCAGTTCTGCTCGTTTCCTTACCTTAAACTCGTTGCTATGACAGGGTTAATTAACCACGCAGCAATTAGTGCTGGGGAGGCGTGTCCCTGCCTTCCCTTCGTGTGGGGTTACAGAGCTCAGGAGGAAAACTGAATTTGTGGGGGTTTTGGGCATTTCCTGAAAGATGCAAGTTGGCTGAGCTGCTGCTGAGCTCAGAGGGAGCTGGAAGGTTCCTCAGGCAGCACTGGCCAGGACAGAGCTGCCAGCAGGGGTGGCGATGTCACCGTCCCCTCCCCAGCTCTGCCTGACAGCAGGGTGGGGGCAAAGCCTGGGAAAATGCTGCTCAAAGGACACAATCTCCTAGGTGGAGGATGGAGTAAACAGCTGGTGAGGCAAGTTTCCATGGTTATGTGGAGGAGATGTGCGTGTTCTGCGTGTCTGTGTCGTGTGAGCCCGGGGAGGGGCCGTGTCCTGCTGGGTGATTCGTCTGCACGTGTCCCTGTGCATTGCCTGTGGGTCACCAGCATGCTCCCAAACCTTCACCTGCTGCTGAAATCGTGTTCGAACCTCAAACAGAAGAAATACTTCCAACAAAAAAAAACCAAAAAAACCCAACCAAACAAAAAAAAAAAAACCCAAACAAAAAACCAAACCCAACCTAGAAGGGAAAAACGAGGCAGTTTCAAATCTTTCTTAATTGTTTCCTTCTAAGCTGAGAAATCCGAACGGCTCCGAGTGACGTTGCCTGGTGCTATAAAAAGACATGATTTCAAGTGACAGCGCAGCATCTCTCACCAGTTTTGTCTGGCCAAATTACGAATCTGGGAATTTTCTTGTTCTCCTCGTGAGCAGCTCTGGCAGCCCCGCCCTGCGAACCATCCCCTGTGCAGCTGCAGCAGCGCTGCAGAACGAGGCACAAGCCAGCAGAAGGAGCTCCAGCTCTGCCCGTGGGGTCACTTTGGCTGCCGTGCCTGGAGATCGTTTCTCAGCCATCGATTCTTCCCTTTGTGCTTTGAATTCCGCTCGCCGCGCTGCCCAGAATTGCCTTGGAAAAGAGCTTGGCTCGCTGCTTTCTGGTGAATTGCAGCGGAGTTGTGGCTTTGAATATTAAAAAAAATACCCCTCAAGGGACAATTTTGCACGATAGCCCCCGAGTTCTGACGAGGGAACAAACCACTTCAGAGCAGAAACAGAAAAACACCTGCCTGTAGAATTGCTCTTTCTTAGCATTTGAAGGTGTGCAGATTAGGTGAATCTCCCCCTCCCAGTTCCTGTTCCAGAACATGGGTATGTCCAAAAAAAGAAAAAGTGGAAAAGTCATTCTTGGGGCACCTCAAGCCATGGCAAAGTGCTGTCTCACAGTTCCACGAGGAAATGCACTCTGGAATCAGCAGAGCACAGTGGTTTCATTTGCATGTCCCACCCACGGCGATGGTGCATGTCCTTGAGATCCACAGGTTTGATCTTCAGGCCGTTGGATAAATCAGAGAAATACCAAACCTTCAGCTGCATCTGCAGGCAGAACCAGCCAGGAGCTTTGGCACTCATCCAGCCCAGATGTCAATGCCAGTAGCCCAGATGTCAATGCCAGTAGCCCAGATGTTGATGCCAGTAGCCCAGATCCACAGGGCCACCCCTACAGCTGTGGGAAGAGCTGCTCTGCTGAGGGAAGGGGCAGGCTGTGCATGGGTGGGATACAAGCAAGGACAGACCTTTCCCAGGAGTTTTGGGCAAGAACTGAACGGGATTTGCAGTGATCTGGCCAGGGGAGTCTGCCCTCTTCGCTTTTGGAGAAGACAGACTGGATTCCATCCCTGCAGTGTAGCTCCAGCCCTGTCTGTGGCCATCAGCCACACTGTCCTTTCTCTGGTTCTTGGCTTTCCAAGTGCTCAACATTTTGCTGATCCAGGAGGTTTCCCAGCATTTTGTTTCATCATTAAAATACATTAAAATACATTGGCTTGCCCTCCTCAAATTGATTCAGAGGCAGTGGGGAGCTCAGCCCAGCGAGGCCGGGTGCTCTGCAGCCACAGGATGCCAAAGCCATAGGGCCGTGTCACCAAAGCAAGGTGGCTTTAAGGTCTCACAAGGCTAAAAACAATTTCTGTGCCCTCCCAGCAGCAGCTTTAGATTCACAACTCTTCTGTTGTAGAACATGAGGGTTTTGGTGGCACAAGGATTGTTTGCCTTGGAGATAATGCCTGATCAGTCTGAGAGCCAAAGCAGATTTATTTCCCAATTCTAGCCTTGTGAGGGACCTGTACCAGATCCTACCCTTCCCACAGATCCTGAAATCCCTCACCAATCTCTGCTGGGAAAATTGGCCAAGGGCTGGTGCCCTCCAGGAGAAGGTTGACACTGTGTGTGCTCAGGGCTGGAGTTTGCCCTCCAGAGCAGCCTGTGCAGTTGGTGTCACTGGGCACAGCCTGGAGCAGGGCAGCTCAGAGCAGGACAGTGCCAGGAGAAGGGATGGGAGAGGTGGGCAGAGAGGAGCTCGGTGGGTTTCAGCCACAGCGACTGAAATTCAGGCTGTTCTTGGAGCTCTGTACCAGCGAGGCTGGTGCGGGAGTTGTGTCAGATTCCTGCAGCTGCCCCTGCCCGGGTGTGACCCCAGCACAGCCTCGGCTCTGCAGGTGGGACACAGGAGCTTGGGAAGACAGAGAAGTCACTGCTGAGTAACCATTCCAGCATGCAGGTGCAGCTGCAGAGCATCCCCAGGGCGATCCTTCCAATAAGTTTGAAATCCCAATTGTGATGAACTCGTTAAAGGTTAATGAGTGTGAACCGCAGAGCAGCTTTTGCCCACTGTAAGGAATGATTTTGGTTATTCTCTACAGCGGGCAGAGCACTGCACAAAACACAGTAAAGAAGGAGAAATCAGTTAGACATACTCAAGCCCTCTCCATTTGATCTGAACCTTTTGAGGATTTTCCCCCTCGATCCGTAGCAAGGAGCAGCGAATCAATTCCCTTCCCTAAAGACACTCCTTAGCTCGTGCCCCGACAGAGGTGCTGCCTGCCCAAAGCAGCACAGGCCAGGCTGTGTGGTGAGCTCTGTGGGTGCCCTCGTGAGGCTTTCCCTGTGTGTCAGTGCCCGTCGTGTGCCGCCCTCGTGCCCGGCCAGCGCTGGTGTGTCTGTGTGTGGTAGGAGCCGCATTGCTGTGCACACCTTGCTCTGGTACCTGGGTGCTAATCACCGTATTTTGCCTTCTCCAGCACCTTCCCAGCCGAGGATCTCAAAGTGTTTTACAAACATTAATTAATTTAGCTTCACAACCCTCCTGTGAGGTAGGTGGGGGATGCCATCCCGCTGTCCAGACGAGGACACTGAGCTGCTCGGGGACAGCGGGCTCGCTGCTGCGGGTAAAGCCCGGGGAGGCGGCCCCGAGCCGGCCCTCGCGAAGGAAGAGCAGTTCTGCATGATCCAGAGATGGCCAGAGCTTACAGCGAGCTGCTCCGCTGCCCTGCTCCTCTGCCCTTCCTGCAGTCGTGGTTTCCAGCCGGCCCCGCTGCCCCGAGGCTGAAGGAGGGGTTGTCCTTGCGGGGAAGGACATCCAGACCGTGTCACTGTGCCCCGTAGGCGCCGCTTTGGTGGTGACACCCGTCCCTTGTGTTCCACTTCTGTCACCCAGAGCCACCCCTTCCACACTTTTACAGCAGGCTGCTGGAGCCCCCTCGTTCCGTGGGAGAGCTGGAGGGGCAGCGTCCCCTCTCCCTGTCCTGCCCAGGAGCCGTGGCTCGCCTGTGCGGGAGGGAGTTCAACACCGCAACCCTCAAAGCGTAGCCTTGCCGGTCCATCCATGGCTGCCAGTTTGGCTTGAGCAGGACCGGCCTTTTCTGTGCTGTGCCCAGCTGCTTTTGGGCTGGAACCAGACTGGTGAATTGAGAACAAACCCTATGGAAAAGTCCTGAAGAAGGAGTTGCCCTCCGTGTAGGCGCATCCCTGCAGGGTAGGGATGCTCCCAGAGCTGCTCGGCTCCGTTCCAGGCGGGAAGCGGAGCGGGGCGCTCGGGGCCGTGCTCGGGGCCGCTCAGCGGGGCATGGCGGGGATGCTGCTGCCAGGGACAGCTGGGAGGGAGGCGAGCAGCAGCTCGGAGCAGGACACGGTGAATCAGAGCGGGGCGAGCGGCCTCGGCGGGGCAGGGCCCGGCTCTCCTCGCTGGAACAGGACTTTTCCAGAGGGCGGGCAGAGCCGTGCCTGGCTAAAGTGAGGGATGTGCCGGCTAAAGTGAGGGATGTGCCCGGCTAAAGTGAGGGATGTGCCCGGCTAAAGTGAGGGATGTGCCCGGCTAAAGTGAGGGATGTGCCCGGCTAAAGTGAGGGATGTGCCCGGCTACAGTGAGGGATGTGGCCCAGAGCCGGAGCGTGGCGCAGGGAGGCAGCCCCGGAGCAGGGTCAGGCAGGCTCTGTTCCTGGACAGGCAGCCCTGGCGTGTGCGAGCCGGGCGAGCCGAGAGGAGCGATAAGAAGCGGTAGCATGACGAACAACGAGTGCTGAGCCGATTGCTCTTTGACTGATCTGTTTCTTTTTCCCCCCAATCATCGATGCAGGTGTGAGCTACTCCAAGTCGGTTCCTCCAGCCTACCCACCACCCCAGGATCCATTAAATCAGGGACAATACATGGTGACAGATGGCATATCCCAGTCCCAGGTCTTCGAGTTCACCGAACCCAGACGCAGCCAGGCACCATTCTGGCAAAACTTCAGCAGGTTAACACCATTCAAAAAATAATACCTAGAGAGATGGAGAATTTTAACTTAAAAGAACTAAAATTTAAAAAATAAAAATAAATAAAATTATATTTATAGATGGACCTTTTTTCGGAGAAGCACTGTTGCAACTAAATATATATACATATATATATGTATACACACATTTTAAAAATAATAATATATATACATATATGTATATATACAGAAGGACCAAAAACTTTTTTTGTTGTTTTTGGGAAGTAATCTGCTACTAGATACTAGGAAGCACCAATGATTTCTAGCCATGTGACCTGTTTTATTTTACTCCATTGGTCGGACATCTCTTTTTGTTGTTGTTGTTGTTGTTTTTTATTTTTTTCCTGTTTTCCTTCATTTCCATCCGAGTCGTCATTGGCATCCCAGAATGCTTTCTCGCTTGTGTGACTCCGTCATGGAACTTCCTCATGGACTACATTGGTGTATATTTTCTTTGGTTTTATTTATGGGGGGGGTGTTGTTTGTTTTTTGGAGCGCTGGGAGGTCTCTGCTCCCTCCCCGTCCCTCCCGTGGCTGTCCCTGGTCCCCAGGGCGCTGTCCCCGTGCTGCATCCCTGGTGTGACTCGTGCCTGTCTGGATGTGCTCCCGTGCTCCCGCTCTGCTGTGCAGTATTCTCTGGCTTTAACTGTTCTCTCGTGGGCAGGTGAAACCCAGCAGAAGGGCAAGCAGCTCTTTAGGAAGTGAGGGATGGGTTTTCCTCAGTTTGTTTTGGTTTTTTTGCATTTTTTTTTAAAGCACTTGTCTTTTTCTCAATTCGGTGTGATCTGTTCACACTCCGAGTAAGACTGAGAAAAGAGAATCAGGGGCTTTTCTTCTTTTTGCTTTGTTTCCGTGGGCTTATCTTTGATTTCTTTCCTTTTCAAGCTGAGACACTTGAAAAGCCCACTCCTATCTTTGTTTCCCATGCAAAGATAAAAGCTTAAACCCCGACGGCTTCATGCCTCCATTGCAGAGAGGAAAATTGGCTCCGAGGCTCCGACAAGCGGCCAGTTTTCTGTCTTCAGGAACTAAGGTCCCATCCTCGGCCCCGCTCAGCCTGCACAGCAGCCCCCAGAGAAGCACTGATTGCCATTTGCAGGAGCAGGGACCCCAAAAGTGCAGCCCGGGGCTGCTCCCAGTGCCCCCCACGCCGGGACCCCCGAGCGCTGCCCCGTTAGCGCAGGATGCTCAGCCTGGGAGGGCTCAGCTGAGGCTGAGCAAACCCTGAGCTGCAGAGGGGCAGAGCTGCCCTTCCTGCAGGAGCTGTGCTGTCCCTGGCAGCGTGGCCGTGCTTCTGTGCCCGAGCTGCTGCTGGGCCAGCCCAGGCCCCTCCGTGGCTCCCGCAGGGGCTCTGGACCAGCCCAGCCCTCCAGGTCTCTTTCTCTCTCTTTTTCTCCCTCTGGAGATTCACAGCTCTAATTTTAAAGACACTTCCTACAATTTCAGCCTTAAGTACATTTGTTTGCAAGTGCAGGAGCTTATGGTTAAGCTTGTAAAACAGACCATTGTCAGGAGGAGGATTTTTTTTTTTCCTAGGGCAAATGAGACTGTTTAACCAGATTTAGAAGATGAACTTGAAATCTTTGCAGAGCTATTCTGCAAACTCCTTTGAAAATGAGGGATGAAGTGATTGATCACGGTATTTGTCATTTTCTTTGGAATCTGATCCACCACATGAGCACCCGAGGACAAAGAGTGTGGAGATACATTTTTATTTTTTATTTTTGCCCCTAAGAAATCCAAGTGAATGGGAAGAGCAGAGAGCGTGATTTCATTGTTTCCATGGAGCCTGTTTTATTTCAGGGCATATTGCAAGGGTGGCATTATTTTTATTTAAATCCAAAAATAATCTCTCTTACGCTTTTGAATAATCTAGAAACTATCAATAACCAGCAAAGCCAGATCAGTGTTTTGGAGAGGAGGAGTGGCCCCTCTGTGACAGGCAGCAGCCAACCACCAGGGATCCCAAATAGGAAGCAACCCGATTTTGTACCAGAAATTATTTTTATGCTCTTTTGTATCTTTGCATTTTTATGGCCAGATTTTAATATGGGGTACATAGCAAATGTTGTTTTGTTTCTTGGACAGAATGGGTATTTAAAGCAGTGCATGAGATGGGTTCTCGTCAGTTAACTGAAATGTTTTACTCTTTCTGAATGGCTGGAGAGAGGCAGAGAGAGAGAGAGAGAGAAAGAGAGAGAGATTCCAAAATGCTGTCAACATGATGAAAATTTCACTTACTCCTTTTGCCTTTTTAATTGCTTAGGGAAAAAAAAAAAAAAAAGAAAAAAAAACCAACCAAGTAACAAGCTCATTAGTTAAGCCTGTTCATTTACTGTTTTGTGCCTCAGAGAGTGAGACTGAGACATCCATAATTTTTATGAGAAGATGCTTCCTAAATATTCAGCACTAGGAAAAAAAGAAACACCACCGCCACACCATTATTTGCATCATAAATCAAGATCTGACAAGGCCACTTGTTGGACTCGCAGCTTCTTTGTTAAGTGGGCAGCGCCTGGCGCTGGCACAGCGGCCGCAGGGACGGGGGCTTGGCTCTCGGGCCTTCAAGAAAGCTCCTCCCCTCCCCAAATTGCCAAGGTGCTGCAGCAGATGGAGCTTTGGCACGGAAGAACCAGCACTGGGTCCCACTGGAGCCCCTGCTGTGGCTGTCCCAGCGGGAGCGGGGCTGGAGCTGAGACAGCGCTGGGAGAGCGCCCCAGCACACGGGGGTGACTTGGCTGAGCATCCGATGCAGACTTTATCATCCCAAGGCCAGACAGGAGGAACCCACTTCCCATTCCATGTGCAGGAACAAGAGAGTTGTGACAAACCTGACACGTTTACGGTATTTTCTCTGGCTGAATCTATATATATATATATATTTAAAACGAAAATAAAAAGAAACCCTCTTCCCTAGGTAAATGACATGCATTACCCTTAACCTAGACACTAGAACAGAGGATCTAAATTCAAGACTTTCGCCTCCCCACCCTCTCCAAAAAGTCAAACAAGAACCAACCTAGGTGCATCTA
The DNA here is from genome assembly GCA_025920805.1 of Petroica traversi. Classification (NCBI taxonomy): domain Eukaryota; kingdom Metazoa; phylum Chordata; class Aves; order Passeriformes; family Petroicidae; genus Petroica; species Petroica traversi. The sequence continues at coordinate 6,099,053 of JAHLSL010000175.1, read as the reverse complement.
ACAGTTGTAAATAGAAAATACTACATAGAGAAATATATTTGAAATCTGTTTCAGTTTCTGGATGGGCACCAGCCGTCCATTGCAATGTTATTGATAGTACACTGTGGTGCTTTGGGTTTCTGGTTTTGTTCTCTTTATGCTCTGTCATCTTTTCATTGCAGCTACATTTCAGGGAACATGTATATTTAGTAGCTATTGTAAGTTCTGCATGGCATCACCAAGCTTATTTTTCCTTAAGAAGAAAAGAAGAGTCTGTAGGAGCTTAAAGGCACTATGACGACAGGGACTTGTAGCAGAGAATTAAAAAAAAAAAAAAAAAAAAAGGTTTTTAAAATTCTAGTTTGAAGCCAAATACTGATATTTTAGTGCTTTTGGGGTTTTAACAGTAAGAGAAAAAAAAAAAAGGAAAAAAAAAAAAAGAAAAAAAGGATTTTGGTAACCCAGCTGATCCGCACTTGCCAGTTTTATTATTTTGTTTATATTGGACTGTTTGACCCTGTCAAACAAGTGTCAAAGTTGTGTGTATAAAACAAAAAAAAAGTGTTTCAAAAAGTGTTGTAAAGACACTGAGCCTTATGAAAATATTTATGGAATTAAATAAAAAGAAGTGAAAAGGCATCTGAAGGCATTTTAAATCATTTTCCTCAGAGCGGGGTCACCCTTCTCCCAAGGCTGAGCATGGGGTGGGGCCACCAAAAAATAGGATTGTCCTGGAAAAACGCCCCTGCCCTTGCTTTGTGCGAATTGATTGAGGAGAGAATCCCTGGCAGGGACTGCTCCGGGTGGAGCTCGGATCAAACTCGGGTTTAAATCCTGTCCCTGAGCCTGCCCGGCTCGCAGTGCGGGAGGACAGGCGGAATGTCCGGACAGACATCCCGGTGTGCCCGGAGCAGTTCGGGCAGTTCGGAGCCCGAGGAACAGAGCAGGGCTGGCTTTCAGGGGAGGGAGCGCCCCACGCCCGGCTCTGCCCAGAGGGTCCTGCCCTGGGTGTTATCCCCGGAATCCGGGCGCTCTCTCCAATCCCAGTGGCATTTCCCAGGTGAGCTGGGCATTTCTAGGCAGCCAAAAATTGCGATTTTTAGCAGGACAGCGGGGCTGGCAGCGGTGCTTGCTGTGCCACAGGCTGGAAATAACCCCGGCCAGATCCTGCTCCTTGTCCAGCCAGGAATTCCCTCTCTCCCCTCTCCGTCCGGGCTCCCTGTCGGGGTGAGGGTGAGCAGGGACACCTGACACAGGTGAGGAAGCGTGAGACAGGGCAGGAGAAGCCTCGCAAGCCCAGGAGCTGCTCTGAGAGAAGGAGAGGCAGGAGAGGCAGAGCTGCGCCAGGGCTCCCGCGGGGCTGGGCCGGGCGGGTCCGGCAGCGGCCTCGCCCATCTCAGCTTCACATTCGCCTCCTGCTTCAGCAACGCCCCAAGCCCGGCTTTATTTTTGTTTCTCTCGCTTGCATTGCTTGCAGTGGAGAGGCCGCGCTGGGGTCGCCTCTCGGAGCGATGCTGTCCCCTCAGGGGGTGCCCTGGGGCGGGGACAGCGGGGCCAGCCCAGCCCGAAGGCAGCTCAGGGCTCCTGTCCCACCCAGCCCTGCCCTGCAGAGCTCCCTGCCCGCATCTGGCGCTGCCCGGGCTCGCAGGAGGAGCTGCGGGGCAGAGCCGGAGCGCTGGATCCGCTCGGGGATGGGCAGTGCCCCAAACCAGGCAGGAGCCAGGAGCTCCGAGGCTTCCCCGGCTCTAAGGGAGCCCCTCCCTGCCCTGCCGCCTGCCCCCAGCCCGGCTCGCTTCTCCGAGAGCCCTCCCCGGCCGGGAATGCTGCTGCCGCCCGAGCTGATGGGCAGCTTTGTATTTTCGCGTGATTTGTTTGGTTGCAGCTTCTCCGGCCGCCCAGCATCCAGCTGCTCCCGACTTCGCTTGCATTAAAAAAAGATAAAAGCAAAACCAAAGAAACCCGTTTGAAAGGCCCTTGTGTGGTGGGGACTTGGGTTGGGGTGTGCTCCAGGGTGCCAGCCCCGGCTGTGTCTGTGCCTCACCTGCCTGGGCCGCACCTGGAGGCACAGAAACCTCGTGTGGAGCTGGAAGATCCATGGGCAGGGGGGCTCTGGCTCCTCTTGGAGCGAGTGCTGAGTTTGTGACTGGCAGGGGTGTCTGTGAAGGGCTCTGCTCACCAGAGCCATCTCTGGCTTGTCCCCGTGTGTATCCGTGCTGGTACCGACCAGCTTCAGCTTTTTAAGGAATGAGATTTTCAATCTGGCGGATGGTGCAGGGATTCCCCATCCCAATCCACCCCAAACAATCCATTTTCTTGTTACTCCGGGGTTCTGCACGAAGTGCAGCAGCAGGGCAGCATCCCAGGCATGCACTGCACCATCCGTGCTGGTTTGTAAGGAACACCTGGAATTGCATGGGCTGGGGACATGAAATGGGAATAACTGGCATTTTCAGAGTGTTCCCAAGCCCTGTCCACCGAGGGTTCCACAGTCAGCTGCTAAGGAAGGACAGGAGCTGTTACTGCAAATACAATCCCCAGAGCTGCAGGTACAAATTGTCAAACTGGCTTTATTTGTCTGCTCCTCCCACCTTTGCTATGGGAAAGAGACTCCAGGTATTTCTGAAATGCTTTTAATGTTCACATCCTTTTTTCTTCCAGCTCTCTCCAGGCAAAATTCATCCTGGTGAAGATTTGCACCTTGTCCTGTCAGAGCCACACGAGTTTGTCACCTCTCAGGGGTTTGACAGAGCTCTGTGCTCAGCCCTTTCCACAGGCTGGAAATGGCTCCAAAATTTATCCTTTACAAGAGCCCCACAGGGCACGTCCCCAAATTTCCCTCCAGCCACTCTCTGTCCCAAACCAGGGTGGCCTTGTGTTGTCTGAGGGAAACTTCCCTCTTTGGTACCAACAAAACAGGAATGGGACAGGGAACACTGGGCAGGATTTATTTTCCATTTAGTGCAAACCTTGCAGGAACTCGTGTCCCCTAAAGAAATCATCAATGCTGCAAGCAGTGCAGGGGCTGGGGCTGTCACAGAATGGGGACGTGGCACTTCGGGGGGGACAGGAGGGATGGACACAGAGCTGGGGACACACACAGAGTTAGGGACACACACGGGGCTGGACACAGTTAGGGACACACAGGGCTGGACACAGAGTTAGGGACACACACAGAGTTAGGGACACACAGAGTTAGGGACACACACAGAGCTGGGGACACACACAGAGCTGGGGACACACACGGGGCTGGACACCGAGTTAGGGACACACACAGGGCTGGACACAGCTCCTGGACACACAGAGATCTGGACACACAAAACTCTGGACACAGAGCTTTGGAATGCTCAGAACTCAAAGCAGAGCTCTGGGAACAAGCAGATCTTGTTCACACACACACACACACAACCCCTTTACACACACAGACCTCTAACACACACCTAGAGCCTGTCTGGCCTTTATTCCTTTTCCACAGCTGGATGGGAACAAAAGCACATTTTTGCCAGGATCTTGGTTTTCCACAACAAATCCTTGCATTAAATTCACTTATAAATAAAATCTGAGAATCAGCTCCAAGGCACATGGGGCTGCTTTCCTGACCAGCCCTGGAAGCCAGTGGAGTGAACTTCAGAAGAGAAGTTTCACTCTCTGTTTTTCATCTGGAGAAGCAATTACAGGATCTATCGGTGCATTTGCTTCTCTTCTCAGCTCACCTTTACAAAAGCTGCACAGCTTTTATTCAGTAACTCCTCCGAGGGTGTGGATGTGCTTTCAGACCTTGGCAGGGTTGCAGGACATCAAAAAGCAGCTGGGCCGTGCCCACAGCGTGGTTTGCCCTGGGTGGAAATGGTTTAGCACTTAAGAAGTGCCTTGTCCTGAAGACAGAAGTCTTTAAGTCTGGTTTTACAGAGGCTGGGTTGAAGCCTGAGCGCTGCAGAAATGTGAGGGGAGCAGCAGGTTTGAACAAATAAGTCATTTACAGGAGTGGAGTCACTGCTGCTGTGTCACCAAGTCCTTTGTCACTGCTATTGGCCTCGCCAGATGAATGGTCTGGGCAGAGCTCTGCTGAGCTGCACTGCCCAGGCTGCTTCAATTCCAATTTGATGCTGGCTGACCTGGACATTTGCTGGCTTTTCCTGCATCAGTCACTCCTGTGCAGGGAGATTTCAGCCTGAGGAATGTCAGCACGTCTCAAAGTGGAATTGCTTTCCACACGTTTGCGCCATCACAGAGTCCTCTGTGCTCTGTTTGGAGGCTGGGTAAAGCAAAGTGCCATTTGCCTTGGTGTAACTCCCCAGCAGCCAAAATGAGCTTTTTCTGAGGCAGAAAAGAGCAGCCTGACAGCACCAAAGCTCGGGTGACAGGAAAGTGGGTGCTTTTTACCGAGCCCTAAATCAGCAAAGGACATGACAAGCAAATTGCACTGATAGTGCAATTGTCAAAATCTCTGTCACTCGCTGCCTTATCTCTCCTAAACCACACTGCTCGTATTTTGTGATGGATTTTCGTTTACTTGGGATTTATTTCTTGGCCTGGCTGGAGCCCAGCCCTGCTGTGTTGGTGTCCGGGCGGCTGAGGGCTCCCAGGGGACAGCCAGGTGACAGGAAAGCCTGGGACAGTCCCCAGGAGCCCTCCCACCCCTCGGGTGGTGCCAGCAGCGCGGTGGGGCAGTGCGGGCAGGGAGCCGGGAGGGTTTTCCTCTCCTCCCGCCTGCCTTAACCCAGCCTTGTCCCTTGGGCTGCTTTTTCAGGGCTGTGTGACCCAAGCTCTGCTTTGCTCAAAGTCTCGCTCCCCCCACAGATCCGGGGCAGCCCGAGAGGAGTGCCTGGCCAGCCCTGCTGCTGCGGTGGCTTCACGCAATTCAGAGGAAATCCCGACTCTTTGGACCAGGAAAGGAGAATAGGAGCACATACAATAAATACCCGTAGCTGTGCCCGGAGCCCCGAGCGGGCTGTGCCTCTGGCTGTGCCCCCAGCCGGGATTGGTCCCGTTCCAAGGGCTGAGCAGCCCCCGCCGAGCCCGGTGCTGCTGCATCTCCTGCTGGAGGCACCTGCCGCTGCTGGGGACAGCTGAGGTGACACTGCAGGGGCTGTGACACGCCAGCTCTGTGTCCCAGCCCCTCCCTGGCTGGGGATTCGCAGCCCGCTGGGCAGAAGGAAACGGATGGAGAGAAGCAAGAAGTGTTGGATGGCCCAAGGTGTGGCGTGTCCCAGTGGCTTTGCCGGGGCCCCGGCCGTGTTTCTCCTGTCTGGCTGCACCATTAAAGAAGTTTGATTTTGCTGCCTGATTCCAGCCCAGTGCTTTCAGCCTCCGTTAAACACAGCCCTGGCTGCCTGGGGCTCCCGGGAGGGTTTGTGGAGCAGGGAGGGGTAAAACACGTCCCTGCCAAAGGGAATTGGGGTTGTCCCGTCCCCTCCTTGCACCTGGGATGTCCTGACTGCTGATTTCCAGCACGGGGAGAACCAGACGGGCAGCCTGAGGGGGCAGGGGCTGAGTTCTGCATCTCCCGGGGGAGGAGAAGGAATCAGAGCCTGTCCCAAGAGGCAGCTCCACCAGAGCCCCGCTCAGCCCCAGAGTCCATCCCAGGCCCCCAGACCCACTGGCAGTGAGGGTGGGGTTAATAGGGGTGGCTGACAGGGAATGTCCAGTGCCCAAAAATCCAGGGATAACAGCCCTGAGAGACAGAAAGGCTGCTCAGCACTGGGTTTGTCCTGACTCTAATTCTGGCTTTTCATGAAAAGGCCCATTGGTGACAGGCAAAGGGGGGGTAAAGGCCACGCTCCTCCTGCAGCAAACACAAAGGCTGATCCAAACTGCTGTGGGAATGCCAGCTTCAATTCCAGCCCCTCTACCACTCCCAGGAGAAATCCCACGAGGGCAGCAGGAAAAGGGCACTGCCTTCAGTGCCAGGGTTATGTATCCCTGCACCAAACCATCAGCAGCTGCTGGTGGCACCAGCCAGGTGAGCAGAGAGCCTGCAAACCACCAGGAATGTTGTGATGGGCTCCCCGTGTGCCTGGGCAAACAGATGGCTCCAATAAATAACCGTGGCTGGGAGTGGTTGTGTCCAAACCTGGAGCCTTCAGGTGGAACTGGGCGTGGAGAATGAGCCAGCAGCAGCTCTGTCCAGCTGTGCTTGGAGCAGCCAGGCTGGAAAAAGCCTTGGCAGCAAAGGCAGAATTAATGGCATGGGAACGCTTGTCTAGGTAAAATATGTGGAATTGAAAAAAAAAAAAATTGTTTCTCTTGAGCTGTGGCTCGTAACGAATTAAAGCTGCCTCGTCTCTGTTTGGCTCCAGGGCTGGAGCTGGGAGGGGCTGGGCTGGGCTGGGAAGCTGAGCTGGTGACAGGGACATCATTCCAGGCCAGGGGCAGGGGGCTGAGGGCTCAGGGACACTGTGCACAGACCCCAGTGCCACCACAGGGGACACCTGGGGACACGGCACAGCTGGAAGCCCCTTGGTGCCCCTTCCCACCCGGCTGGAGTCCCCAGGGGCCACCCCAGGCTGGCACTGGTGCCAGCCCAGCCCCTCTGGGGCAGCCACAAGCACTTCTGTCCAGATGTCCTGCAGGGACGGGCACAGAGCTGGCCCCAGGTCACCCAGTGTGTCCCCAGCCCAGGCTGTCCCTGTCCCACAGCCCTGCTCTCCTTCTGCTCTCCTGCTCTGCTTCCCTGTCCTTCAGCCCCTCACCTGCCCCCTGGCTGCTCAGCCCAGCCCCACACAGACCCCATTTCCCCTGGCTGGAAGGGAATGCTGGACTGGCCAAATTCCCACATTTCCATCTGAACCAGACCCTGGCTGCAGCCACTGCCAGCCCAAGGCCAGAGCTCCTGCAGGGCACCCACTCTGAGGGGTCCTGCTGCCATCCTTCCTTTCTTACTCCCTTTCTTTATTCCTTTCTTTTAATCCCTTTCTTTTCCTCCCTACCCCTCTCTCATTTTCCTAAATTTCTTGCTTTTCATTTCAATTTTTGACTCTTTTGCTCGAATCACCTGAGCACCAAGTCTGGTCTCAAGTTTCATTGCAGATTTCCCTCCCTCCCTCTCTTTTGCAGACCCTGGAAAGCCAGGCTGGGGATGCTCAGGGCTGGATCAGCTCCCACCTCTGCCTCAGGCTCCATTCAGAGCTGAAATTGGGGCAGGAGCAGGGGGTGGGTGCCTCGATTGGGTTTCTGAGGGGCTGAGGAGCTGGGTCAGGGTTTATTCTTGCTGGGCACCCACAGATTCCCAGTTTAAATCACGGTTTTGTTGGCTGCTCCCCCTTTTTCCTCACTTCTCCAGAGTCGGGTTTTGCTCTGGACTTCCAGGATTTCAGCCTTTCCCAGGAAATGAAGCTCCAGCCCAAGCACACAAGAGTTTCAGCACAGCTTTGCCACCTAAAAACCCCCCCTCCCTGGCAGCTTTTCTTGCTCTTTCTGGAGCATTTAGGGGAGGGGGGGTCTCGAGTGCACTTACCGAGCTAAAAATAAGTTTATGAAAGGAAAACAAAGCCCACATCCAACAAAGAGGCTGGAGGGTGATGGCAAAGAGAGGAAAGCACAAGAAACCAGGAGAAAGTCCCTTTTCCCAGACTTTGTGCTGAAACCCCAGGGGGTTTGAGGTTCTGCTGCTGAGCAAGGGGAGGTTGTGAGGGAGCCAGTGTGTTATAAATGATCCTCAGGAAATAAATAAACCCTCAGGAAAGCCCGGGGTGCTCAGAGCTCCCATTAAAGAAAGGCTCCATCATATGAGCCTTGCTCATGGTTCTGCTCATGGTTCTTACACAATTAAACCTGAGCTTGGGGCTGCTCCCCTGGGCTGTTCCCAGCCCGAGCTGTGCCACTGCCACCCTGAGAGGCACAGCTAAAATTAACCTTGCTGGCTGGGCAAGAGCTGCCCAGCCCAGCCACAAATTAGCAGATCCAGAGCGTGATGCTTGAATTGTCCCCAAGTGCTGAGTTCCCACTGGGAAATAAAGCTGGTCTGGGACTGGGACTTGGCAGAGGAGGAAGGGCTCAAAATAGAGTGGCTGCCTGCTCGGGGTACAGGGAGTGCTGGAAGAAGGGTTTAATTAGCTGGTGTTAATGAAAAGTCCATTTTGAACACTCTCTCCTCCAGATTCCCATCCTGCCAAATGTTGGGATCACGCACTTTGGGATGGCTGAACTTTTCCTAAGCCCCAAAGAGCTGGAAGCCCCAAGGCAGCAGCAATCCCAAGGTTCAGAGCTCGGCACTCCTTCCATCCCCGCCAGGGCAGGGGCTTCTCAGGCTGGGAAACCTTGGGAACAAACACTCCTTGCTCCAAGGGCCAGCTTTTCCTTTTCCATTGTGCTCAGCTTGAATGCAGCCCCATTTCAGCCTCAAATTGCTTCCCGAAATCAAAGCTTGACTCCGAGTTGACCCAGACTGGTCGGATCATGGAAAACTGTCCAGCAAAAAATACCTGAGAGCAGCCAAGGAGGGAAAATTGAGATTTATTTCAGGGAGGGCAACACCCATCGCCTGGCAGGGCCTGCCCAGCCACCTTTGCTCCCACAGAAACAAGGGAGGACAAATCCATTCCCAGCTCTTTTTTACTAAAGCCCATCTTCACTTAAAACAGGAAAAAAAACGTGTTTTCTTTCCAACTGAGAAATCTACACTTTTTTCCCCCCTTTTTAAGAGCATCATTTTTAACCTCTGGCTGTGGGTCAGAGGGAAAGCAGGGGAAGGAGAGCTCTTCCCCCCCCTGAGAGCAGAAGAGTTTTTAGCTTAAAAAACCCAGGCAGAGCTGCTGAGAAAGGGATGCCAAACACCAGCCATTGCAAGGGTAACCTCTGAAGCCATTCCTAGTTGGATTTCTCCATCTGTGCTCAAAAAAACACCTGGAGGAGTTTCTCCAGGGAAGCATCCAGGCCAGGGGAGGACCTGTGGTGCCACCAGAGCCTCCTGGAATTAATATCAAAAATAAACACCACTGGAAGAGGCTCTGAGAGGAGACAAAACTCCCATTTCTCTGTCCCTGTGCCCTCTCTAGCTGTGATCTCTGACAAAAGATTGGTGAGGGGGTTTCTGACAATAAAATAAACCCAGGTAGTTGGGCTGCTCCCTGTCCCTGAGTTCTGACTGTCCTTTAAGAGTTTGTCATTAATGGGAGGGGAGAAAAAAAAAGACTGGCCCTTTTCTTCTCCAGACTGCTGGAAATGCAGAAATTTTCCATTTCTGATGCGTCCCAAATTCAGCAGAACGGGGAAGAATTTGAGTTTTGCTTTCAGGCCACATTTGCTGTGTCACTATTCCCATTTATTCGTGCAAGTGCCTTGCCTACTTCGGCTTTGTACTGGCAGCTCATAAAAAGCAGATAAGAGAAAGTGCTTTCAGTGTCTGCAAACGAGTTTTGTGAAATCAATTAACACGTTAATGAATTAAAGAGTGTTACCATTTTCACATTTCTTCTCCTTGATGATGCCAAGCAGTGGAATTGGAGGGCAAAGATTTGCACGGTTTGTTGTTGCTGGGAGCTTTGCTAATTATTTTTTTTTTGCCTGTATTTCTGTCCCAGGAAATGCCACCAAACCGTGGTGAGGAGGGAAAAACCAAGCAGGGCTTATTCCCAAATTGAAAAACACTTGAAAAAATCTAGATAAAGGCATCCCAGATGGAAATCAATAAACCATAATCCTTCTGGGCCTTGTTACTGCCCAAAATGCAGGAGCAGGGATGGTGCTGCAGGAAGCAGGAGGGAGGGAAGGAAAATATCTGCCAATATTTTATTTCCTTGCTACTGAACCCTCCACTGAGTCACTCAGAGGGGAAAAGGGAGAAAGGAGCTCAGCACAGGGAGGGTGAGGAATTCCTGGCCCAAACCCAGCTTTTCCACCAGCTCAGTTTTCTACTGACAAGGCTGCAAAATTCCTGGTGAATTCTTTCCCTTCATTTCCCACCTGACTCCACAGCCTCTCTCCAGGTATTTCCCTGTTTGGGAAGAGCAGGAAAGCAGATTCACACAGAAAATCATTTCTTTGTGCTTCTTACAGACATGGGGGCTTGAGCTTTCTGAGGGAGAGGGGGGATTGGCCTTCTCCTATTTGTTATTTCATATATATATATATATATATATATATATATATATATATATATAAAAGAAAAAAAGAAACAAATAAATATAAATATAATATAAATATAATATAAATATAAAATAAATATAAAATAAATATAAATATAAATATAAATATAAATATAAATGTAAATATAAATACAAATGTAAATGTAAATATCAATATAAATAGAATTAGAAATAAATATATAGAATATATATGCATATATAAATATAAAAATATTTGTATAAATATATAAAGAATATATAAATATATAAAAATATAAAAGTATATAAATATAACTAGCTAACTAACTAACTATATATATATATATATATATATGTGTATGTATGTATAAATATTTATATAGGTGTAAATAAAAACTCTTTCAGTGCTTAGAAGGGAGTTGTTTCCATCCTGATACCCTGACCAAACACATCCACAAATGTCACTGAGCTGGAAGGAAGATGCAGAGAATCCAGAGGGATTTCATGGTGCAACATCATTTTCCTTTCAGTGGACACACAAATCCCATCCCTCTCACCGAGGAAGGGATCATCCCCTCCATGGCTTTGAGGGACACAATTCCAAGAGTCAATGGCTGGGATAAAAACATCCCAAAGCTCAGCTTTGTCCATCCTGGAGTGGAGGAGCAGAAGCGTCAGAGTTCAGAAGTCTGAATTCCCTTCTCCAGCCAGAAATCCCCCTTTTCCCGAGTGCCAGGCTCAGAGGGAGCCAGGAGCGATATGGGAGAGGTGGGAGGTGGAGCAGAAAAATGTGTGGGGTGAGTGGAGCTCAGGGTTTCATTCGTCCAGAACTGATTAGGACTCTCCAAGCTTCAGCTGCACTTCTCTGGAATGGTTTGGGAGCTGGGAATGGGGGAGATGAGACTTCCAGGAGCTGCTTCTGAAAGGTGCTGGCTGGGAAGAGCTGCCACGGGGGAACTTGGACTGAAAAAATCTGCGTGACCTCAGAGCTTTCACCCAAACAGGGGCAAAACCAATATCCTTGTTTTTAGTGAGCAGGCACATTAAAATGGGTCTAAAATAGTCTAAAATGGTCCAAAAAATGATCTAAAATGGTCCAAAAAATGGTCTAAAATGGTCCAAAAAATGGTCTAAAATGGTCCAAAAAATGGTCTAAAATGCTTCTCAAAGCACTGGAGATGGGACAGGCTCACTCCATGGCAAGGAAAACCCCTGAATTTACCTTGCAGCTCCCCCAGCTCTCACCAATCTATTTTATGTTCTTCTAAGGATCTCAGCTTGCAAAACAAAACTTCAAAGCTTCACGTATCAAGAAGATTGGCAAAAGGAACGCCAGGATTTTGTGCCAGAAACGATGATTAAAAGGTCACAGTTTGCAGCAGATGCCATTATTTTGTGCTACTGAGCTGGGAAGGCCAAAAATGGGCTGAGCAGGAGCAGCCCCAGCTTTGCCAGGACACCCCCAAAAAGGAAATCTCATCATTTGAGCTCAAAATCATTTAGTGAAATATCTGGAAAATATCTGAGAGAGGAAGGCTCTGGCTAGGAAGGGTCACAAATCACCACAAAGGCTCCAGGTGCAGCAGGCACTGCTCAGTGAAGAGATAAAACGTGCAGGGGATTCTCTGGGAGGAGCTTGCAGGGTCAGCTCTGAGGGGTTTTTCATTTTTTCTCCTTTTTTTTTTTTGCCTTGCACCTGCATTTTTTGCCCTTATCTCTCAGAGGCTCCTGTGTTGGATGTCAGCGCTGGTCCCACATTGTAACCCCAGCTCAAAATTAACTGCCCAGAGAAGGAATTTAAGCCCCCATCCAAAGTCCTCCAAACAAGATGAACACCTTTGGAAAGGTTTAATTTCTTTTTCCAACCCCCAAACCAATAGCTTTCACTGCAGGCATCTCAAATCCTGCTTTTTAGCAGGTGAAATCTGCCTTTAGAGGACGAAGGCTCTGCCCCCACAGGCTCCTTTCCCAGTTTCCTCCCAGTTACAAGTAGGATTCCAAATCTCCTGTCAAGGCTCTCAGCCCGAAACCAGCCCAGCTCCAGGGCTGCTCCATCCCGGCCTTTGTTATCTCCCAGTCCCTCAGGGCTCATTAAGGGCTAAATTAGACTGTCCATGGCCTTAATTAATCCTTCAGCTCTCTGGGAAGCAGCCAGGGCGTTTTCAAGCAGCGTTCCTTCCCCGTGGCATCCACTCCCTGCTGGGATCTGAGGTGCAATCTCCCCTGAAACTCCCTCCCCTGCTGCTCTTAATTGTTATTAATTGTTATTAATTGTTATTAATTGCAATGGCCAAGGCTGGGGAGTGCCCAGGGAGGGTGGAGGTGCAGCTCAGCCTCGGTTTGGGAGGCTGTTTTCCCCCCCCCAAAAAACCCACAGGAAGTTTTTAGTTACGAGCCCCGAGTGTGGGGGTTTCTGAAGGGCAGGAAAGCTCTCACGCAAAGGCTCAGCCGTGGGGAATCATCAGGAACCTCCCCTGATGAGATCTCTCAGGCATGGGGTGGGATTTTTGGGATGTCTGTGCAGGGCCAGGAGCTGGGCTGGATGATCCAGGTGGGTCCCTGTGATAGGGAAGGCTGAAGATTTAAGGGTTAATTGCTGTTGTGGGTGCTACTGGTATTGTTAAATTCTGCAGCTGTTTGCTAAACCATGTCTAGCACCTCCTGCACACTTATGCTCGCTGGGCAGAAAGGAGAGAATGCCAGGCCAGTGATAGGAGGATGAGGGGGCTTTGATAAAGGGAAGGCACCATGGCCAAAGAGTCCGTTTTCAATCTTAAACCAGCTCTGGGGTTTGGACTTCAGCTGAGAACTTAAAGAGCATGCACAAGGAGGAAAGGTCAAACTTTCATCTGAGGAAGACTATTTACTTCATCTGAGTGATGCCTTTCTCCTGGTGTTAGGGAAATGAAACTAGACACAGTTAAAGGGGTTGGGGGTCGTTAGCTCGGGGTTTAATTAGGATCCTGTTGGATGCATCCCCTCCCCCAGGTGACACAATGCACACCCCCAGCAGTCACACACACAAGTTGCAGCCCTCACACAGCAGCAGATGCCACAAGGGAGCCCAATGCTGGGGCTGGGCTGGGCTCAGCTGGAGTTTCCAGAATCTGTCCTGCCAGGGGCCCTTGGCTTCCTGAGGCAGCAGAATGTTTGGTGTCTCTGGCTCTGCAGCTCTGGGATCACAAAGCTCACCAAGAAGTCTCAGGAGCTTTTGTAAATACCAGAAACAAGGATAGACAGAGACCTGCAAGTGCATCCCCACTTTCTACAGCAGCATCAAGAAATGTTAGGGTCCATCTTGGCTCTGTCACCAGGGTGAAGAAAGCCAAAAAACCAGAGGTGCAGCCCTTGCCGTGTCAGTGCTGACTCTCCTGCTGGCAGGGGCATTGCCAGGGTCTCTGCAGATCTGTCTTCAAAAGAAAACACCTACTTTTATTTTTGAAAATAGCCTTGGAGTCGAAGCTTTGTTTCCTGCAGAGGACACATCTAAGGAGCTCTGTGCTCTCCAAGCAGAACAGGAGATCCCTTTGCTATGGATTTATGGCATCTCTCCCATTTCCAGGCAATCCCTCTTGCTTTTTCACTCCCTTGCAGTGCACAGCTGCAGGTGGGGTCACTGCTAAATAATGCAAATCATCTCTCTCTGTTAACCCCCACCTTTGGCTCATGAATTCCATGGCCCCTGCAGTAGCTCTCCAAGGCAGGAAGGGATTTTTGGTGCAGGAAGGGATTTTTGCTGCAGTGCTTGCAGGATTCCAGGAGGTCTGGCCCCCTCTGCATCCCGGGGTGTGAGGCACCAGCAGGGCCAGGGCGGGTTTGGGATGCAGCTCACGGGCTCACATTATGCAAACAGCTCTGATTAGCACCACGCCAAGGCCTTCTGCAATCAGGCCAGCTCATGGCTTTAGGCTTCCCGCTTGAAATGAAGTTAAAAATAGCTGGCCTTTGTTTTATTGAGAGCTTGGGCAGCGCTGACCTTTTGTGTCTGCGGAGCCTCTCCCGGAACGCGCCCCTTAACATTTGGAGGATGTGCTGGGCTCCAGCTCCCCCTGCTCCCTCCACCCTGGCTCTTTCAGCTCGTGGTGTTTCCCTCAGGACCAGCCCTGCTGGGGAGCACCAAGGAGTTGGGACAGATTTGGAGATGTCAACCCCTGCAGCCAGCGGGGAAATGCTCCTCTGGCCCCTGCAGCACGTGCAGGTCTGGGCTCAGCAGCCCTGCTGCCCCTGCACACCTCAGGCTGAGTTTGGCTCCCACTTCCTTCTTAGAAACCTCATTTTCCACCCTCTGCCATAGGATTCAACTCTGTGGGAATTGGTTATGAGGGTAAAATAGAAGTGAGAGATCTCTAAAGATGGGTTTAGAGCATGGGAGTTTATTGTGAAAGAGCGTGGGTGTCAGAGGCTGCTGGGCTGCAAGACACAGCTCAGAGCAGGCCAGAGAGAGAGAGAGAAAGAGGCAAAAAGAGAGAGCAAAAAGAGAGCCATTTGCCATTTACAATACAATAAATCATCTTCTCTGTTGAATATTCTAATTCTCTTTAACCAATCTGAAACAAGCTACAACATTTACATGTAACCTATAAGAATCATCACATTACCATATGGGGTTATATTTTAAACCTTAAAAAAACTGCTTTTGGGAATCTCCTACCAGGCAGGCAGGGTTTGCTCTGCTCTTTGGACCTGCCTGGGCAGAGGGCATTGTTCTATCCAGAAGGAGGATTCCCTTCAGCCAGCTCTGCCATTGTTTCTTAGTTACTCTTCAACTCAAACCTTGTCCTCACCCCAATCTCAACTGTGCTTTCCATATTTTCAGTATCCCCTGCAAGGCAATGATATCTATAAGGCTTTCCTATTTCATCTTCCCCAACATGGAATATTTAAGTTTTGGCCGAAAAGGAGCATTGCAGCACATCAGATTTCATAGGCAAACCCCAAATTTCTGGTGGCAGCACCAAAACTCTGTGAGTTATCCTCGGGAGGCAGGCAGGAAAAGCCTCACACTTTGCAGGGAGCCACTGTGGAGTCTGATGGAGAACGTGGCCCTGGATAGGAAGAAGTTGAACCAAAATCTAACAATCTGCTGTTTTTACTGACTGGAGGAAGTGAAAATCAAAATACAAAGGCCCAGCACAGGCACTGCAGACAGCAGCAGATGCCTTAATTTTGTCTCCTTAAAATGTGTCCCCCGGAAGAATTTCCTCAAAGAACCCAAGTGAGAGAAACATTCATGAGAGCAAAAAATGCAGCTCATCTTCAACTCATCCACCTACAATTTCCCACCAGGCTGGATCTGGGAGTCGGGAGCAGCAGAGACCCAGACACGTGGAGGGTTCTCGCCCCAATCCGTGGCTGAAGTTGGTCCTGCTTTGAGCAGCAGGATACACAAGTGAAGCTTCAGAGGCCCCATCCAACCTGACAGATCTCAGTTACCTGGGGATGCTCCTCGAAACTCCATCTTTTGCTATTTCAGAATGCTGGGCTTGCCACGTGTTCTTTTCTGCTCTGCCCTAATGGTCACACCAGGAATTCTGGAATGCTGTTTCCAAGAAGTCTTTCTGCTTCTCCTGCCCTGTGGGGGAGGAGGTGTTCCCACCATCACAGGGAGATGAAAGGGCTGCATCCTTGTCCTTTGGAGATGTCATAACTGAGTGTCTGGGAAAGGAGGGGTGCAGCCCCACAGCCAGGTTTGGAAAGGCTGCATCCTTGTCCTTTGGAGGTGCTATGACCAAATTCCTGGGAAATTAAGGATGCAGCCTTTCCAAACCTGGCTGTGGGGCTGCATCCATGTCCTTTGGAGATATTGTAACCAAATTTCTGAAAAAGGAGGGGTGCAGCCCCACAGCCAGGCTGGGAGCACTGCATCCCTGTCCTTTGGAGATGCTGTGACAAAATTCATGGGAAATTAAGGATGCAGCCTTTCCAAACCTGGCTGTGGGGCTGCATCCATGTCCTTCACAGATCTTGTGACCAAATTCCTGGGAAATGAGGGATGCAGCCCCAAAGCAAAGGCTCCTGCCAGAGTCCCCCTGTCCCCCCAGCCCCAGCAGCACCTCCAGTGTCCCCAGCTGCTCCAGGCAGGTCCCAGCTCTGGGCCTGGGGTACAAGTAAAGACTTGAGGGCAGGATCCCCCCGAGCAGGGCAGTGGAGAGATGGATGGAGATTTCCCCCCTGAGCCCACACAACATCCTGAGCCACAGCAGCTGTGAGTCCAAGGAATGACTGGGAGAAGGATTAGGAGTGGCTTCAAATGAACTAAATGTGCTGAAGACTGCTGAGCTTCCCTGAGCCATCTAATTTGGGATCAAGTGTGCTGCAGAGCAGTTCACACGATTTTTATTGCTGGTCAAAGCCAAACAATTCTGCATTATTAAATTATTTTTTAAAAATCCCCATATCCTGTCCTTGAGTGCGATTCTGACAAAAGCAGTGGTGGACATTTATCAGCCATTTAAGATAATTCCTTTCAGAGAAACAAGAGTCATTTCAGTTTCTGAAACAAGCACAAGAATGATTTTCTGTGGGAGAAAACAGACATTGATTATTTACTGTCATTGATGCAGAAAATTTTCCTCAATTACTCCTGACGCATGCCGAGCACCAGACAGCACAGGATGGAACTGGAGAGCAGCTCTAGCAGAACTTCTCTGGAGAAAGATCTTCATTTTTTTTCTCTCTTAAGTACTGAGAAAATCCAAAACCAGGCACTGTATCCACTGGAGAAAGATCTTCAATTTTTTTCACTCTTAAGTACTGAGAAAATTCAAAACCAGGCACTGTATCCACTAGAGAAAGATCTTCAATTTTTTTCACTCTTAAGTACTGAGAAAATTCAAAAACAGGCACTGTATCCACTGGAGAAAATAAGCAGAACCATAATCCAAGGAAAAGACACTCGATGATGAAAACAGAAGATGTTGAATGGATCCTGTAATGTGCCAGTGCTGCTTTCCAGGAATCAGGGACAGCTCGAGAGACACCCATGATTGGGACAGAGTTTAATGCATTGCAAAGGATTTGCTCACTTTGCCTTCAGCACAATGAGCAGTTACAGATGTGGCCGAGAGGATTTGTGGCCACTGATGCCCTGAACTGTGGAAGTGGCCAAGTGCTTCCCAAAAGTGTCTGGCACAGCTGGAAGAGGAGCAAATGTGCGATCCCATGGGATCCCTGAGCATGGGAACTGCAGGGATCTGCCCCTCCCAGGGCTGGGAGCACCCAGGACACCTCAGCCTTTGGTCTGGGGGCAGCCAGGTGGCAACAGAGCCACCTCTGAGCCCCTCTGTTGGGAAAAACCCTCCCAGGAGGTTTCCCAACACCCCTGGTGACTTCCCAGATGTACCAAGGATGCTCCAATCCTCGCTCATCATCCAAAAAACCTTCCAAACCTTGCAGGGAAAACTGGGCCAGAAAGCTTGTGCCAGAGTGGAGAACACAGGCATTGCAAGAGGACCCACAAAAAGCAACAGGGGACAAGATTTTAATCCCTTTGCCCATGTGGCAAGGGAGGAAAATGATCAGGGGTTCAGTTTGGTTGGTTCTCCACCACTTGCCAGAGCCAGATTCAATCCCTTCCACAGGGAGGAAAAGGGAAAAAAGAAAAGGGAAATTTAAAAAGAAGAAGAAATTAAAAAAAAAAGGTAGGTGGAGGGAAAAAGTAAAAAGTGGGGAAAAAAAGGGTTCTGAATTAGGCCGAAGTGCTGAGCCTTGCCTGAAGACTGGCCCCAGACAATTCATGAGGGAACTGAAGGAACTTCTGGCAAACAGAACGCCTGGACAGCCACAATCCACCTGGCAGGATTCACCCCAGCAAGCTGCACTGGGGACAACCCAATCTGAGGCCCAAGGAATGAATTTTCCATAACCAGAGGGCAGTGCCTGCAAAGAGCAGGCCCTGGTGGGTCCCTCCAGCCTGGCAGCAGAGTGGTGGCCTCAGGACAGAGGTGCCACCCTCCTGTCCCTGTGTGTTTGTATGAACAAGGTTGTAGGGCGGGGTTTTGGGCCACCCTGCACTCACTGCCCTGTCAGTGAGGAGCTCTGTGGGGTTTTTAAGCCACTCTCAATGTTTTGGAGAGGAGCAAGCAGGGAAACAGCTGGGCTGGGGAAGCTCTGGGTGGACAATTCTGCATTAAAATCCAAAAACCTCAGCTCTGCCATGCACTGCCAAACTCCCCTTTCTATTAAAATGAGCACTAATAAGAATTTCCTTCATCCCTGGCTGCCTTCCAGAACAGCTGGATGTACAAATCAGCCCTGGAAACCACGAACCTCCTGCAGCAAACGCAAATGTGGGGCTCAAAAGCAGTGAGAGGGGGAAAGAGAAAAATCAAATCCTTCTCCAAATATTCTCTGCAAAGTTCTAAGCTCTCTTTGCCCTACAAGGAGGCAAAGGGCACAGTCTTAAATATAAAATTGTGCTCCTAAAACCCCCTTCTTTCCACCTAAACATTTTGGTTCTGTCCACATCCACTCTACAAAGGTTTATCCCAGTTCCTGCCTTTCCACAGGCATATTTTGGGAATGTCGCCTTGGGAATTCTTGAGTTCTCAGCACGCTTTATTTCCCAGAACAGGCCATGGGGACTTTGTGAAACTCACTCACAGGCTGCTAAACAGATAAACTTCTTTTTATTTCCAAAGGCAGCTGATAAACACTCAGTTTGCTGGAAGAATTTTTCAGTTGTGATCTCAAAGTGCTCCTGGCTGAAAGCAACCCTTGGAATTTTGACTGCTGTTGGTCATTTTGCAGGATGAAATTCTGTGCTGAGCTAAGCGAGCAAAGAGCAGCCATGGTGCTGCAAGGTGCTTGCTGATTTACAGTACTTTAATAATGAGCAGAAACTGGTGGATTTTAAATGGAAATGCTGCATTCTTCCAGGAATACCTGGCTGAGGCAATCTCTCCTTTAATTAATAATTTCCTTGGGTCACATGCTGCTGATGTGTGTTTATCCATGCTCCACTCTCCACTTTATTTAGAGCAACACATTGAATTTTTTTTCTACCATTGTCCACATTTAAAAAAAATATTTCCCTCTTATGTGGATTAGCTTAAAATATAATTTAGATTCGTGGCAGATCTTTCAATTTTCATCACAGCCAGGAACAGAGGTGACCTGAGAGCTGTGGGAGAGGCTGGATTGCTCTGCTCTGGGTGAGGATGAGATTCTTTGCACTTGGCACCAGCAGGGATGGTTTCCACATCCCAGTGCCCAGCTTTTCCAGGAGAGGCACCAGCAGGGATGGTTTTCCCCATCTCAGTGCCCACCTTTTCCAGGAGGGATCAGCAGGGATGGTTTTCCACATCTCAGTGCCCACCTTTTCCAGGAGGGATCAGCAGGGATGGTTTTCCCCATCTCAGTGCCCAGCTTTTCCAGGAGGGATCAGCAGGGATGGTTTTCCACATTTCAGTGCCCACCTTTTCGAGGAGGGATCAGCAGGGATGGTTTTCCCCATCTCAGTGCCCAGCTTTTCCAGGAGGGGTAGCCATGGTGACAGCTGTGTGGCAATGGGCATTTTGGGTTATTCCTGCAATTCTCTCCCTCCAAACCACCCCAGCTTTCCCACCCCACCTTGGCGTTGCTGTTCCAGGATACACAGGGCAGAGGAAATGAAGGATTTGGGGTTTTGTCTCCTTGCCCTGTGCTCCACCCCTGAGGAGCAGCACCACGCTCTGTGCATTTCTCACCATCCACTGCTCTTTTTCCAAAAAAAACCTTGGGAAACCAGGAAGGATCAAACTCTGGGCTTGTGCAGAAGGGGCTGGGAGCAGCAGCCATGTCCAGTTCTGCTGCTGATGTGCAGAGGGCACAGCTGGGTGTCAACTCTTCCCTTTGCACACCTCAGCTCTGGAGTTCTCTGCAAACCAGGCCTGGCCAGTGAGTCATGGCCACTAATTCTGCTCCTCAGCCTCTGAACACATCCATTAATCCGAGAGCTGCTGCTTCTGTGCTGAACTCACCTCA
This sequence comes from Petroica traversi, assembly GCA_025920805.1. NCBI lineage: Eukaryota > Metazoa > Chordata > Aves > Passeriformes > Petroicidae > Petroica > Petroica traversi. Next base: position 6,079,071 of record JAHLSL010000175.1, on the reverse strand, counting down.
CCCCAGCTTTACCAAAGGCGATTTCTTGGAAAAAAAATCTCTAGCACATCAGCGTGGTTTGTTCTCCAATTCCCAGCATACAGGCACAGCAAAAATAGATGGTTCAGACCAGTTCAACCTCCAGAGCATTACACTCTGATATTTGTTAATAATTCCGTGTCTTTTTCTAGCAGGGATTCGAGAAACTTCCTTGAACACAGTAAACAACCTGGAGCAGCCAGGCAGCTCCTAAAGCTGAGCCCAGCTTTGCAGGCACACCTGCCCAGGATTTTTTACACGGAGCTGAGCCATTTCGAAACAGTTTCTGCATAAATCTGATTTGGTCTACTGGAGGAAACTGAAATAAAGGAAAAAAAGAAAAAGGGAAGAAAGACAAACAGGAGGCAGCAAGTGCTGCTGAAGAGCTCAGCACAAACCCTCCAGTGGGGTCTTGGGCAAGCTGCCCCAGCACAGAGGTGACCATGAACCTCAGATCTTTTGAGTTTTTAGAGAAATGTGGCAGAGCCCCAACAAAAACACCTACTGCAGGTCAGTAAATCCCTCAGTAACGGGTGAAGGTGCTGCCAGTGAGGAGGGGGCTCAGCACAGAGCCTTGGTCCCTTGAGGAATTTCACAATTTGTGCCTGCACAGACCCTCAGGTGCCTCAGTTTATCTGAGCCCATGGGAGGGACATGGCCCTCAGGGAAACCACCAGAACCACCAGTCTGCTCACAACCAGCACAGAGGAGCAGCCAGAGGTTCTGGGAGCCAGAATTCCTGCAGGAATTGCAGCATTCCTGCTCCAGCCTGGCCTGTGGCAGAGCAGAGATAACCAAAACACACCACAGTTATTTATTGTGGAGAGAAATCCACCAGCACTGCCGTTCTTGGGGTTCCCAGCCTGGATTTTTTCACTCTGCTCACAGCCCATCAAGAGCTGCTCTGGAGGACAACCCTCAGGTGCCCCAGGAAGGCTGTGGTTCCTCTCATGGGCCTCCAAACCGATGTCCTCTGGCCCAAAAATCTCCTTCAGGGTGGCTGCTCTGACCCCCTTCCCACAGAGCAGCTCCCAGCCCTTCCTGCAGCTTGGGCAGCTCCTCCAGCACCAGCCCAAGTTTTTTCCAGACCTCCCCTCAGGTGAGGAATTCAATCTAAAATTGTCCAACGATTTTTTTTTTTCACATCTCAAAGGAGATTTTCTATCCTGAAGCCGTGCAAAACTGAACCCTAAGTGGTTATTTGTTGACTTTCAGGCTGCAGCCTGCAATGTTCAGCAGCTCAATTTGGGATCAGGCAGCGAGGGTTTGGAGAGCCCCTGTGGAGACACACGGCCCCTGACATTTCCAGGCAGGGGGAATGGGGCTGGCAAGCCACAAAGAGCCCTGAATAAGGGCAGGGAACCTCCTTTTCAAGTGGAGTTTATCCCCTAAAATCAAAGAGAGGGCATTCAGCAGCGTGCAGAGCCAGCAGTGGGGCTGAGCTGGGATTTTGGGGGTGTAAATGGATATTTGTGCCTGTCAGTGCTGAATGAGGAGGAGTGGGAGCAAATCAAAGCCAAATTGTAGAGCGGAGCCCAGGTAAAATAGAAGGTCAGGATGTATTTGCAGGGATGCAGAAATAGATTCCAGAGGCTGAAATGGGTCTGCTAAAATGATTTTTTTTTTCTGATAGGAAGCTTTCTTCCACAAGATGCTGTCTGAGATTTTGGGGGTATTTTTTTCCCACTTCATTTCACACAGATATGGATATCTTAAAATATATATATATTTTCAATCTAAGCTGGACATCTAAGGTGGTAAAGCAAATTTCTAAGTTGAGAGGCAGTTTCCAACCACCCCCTCTAAATATCACTAAAAAAATATATAAATATTTTCAGTCTTAGCTGGACATCTAAGGTGGTAAAACAAAGTTCTAAGTTGAGAGGCAGTTTCCAACCATCCCTCTAAATGTCACTTCAGCCTTTCATATCCTCTGCTTTTAAAATGAGAACTGGAAGTGTAGCACATCAAAATCTGCCCCAGCAGCCCAGAATGGGGCTGAGGTCAATTAATATTTGTACACTTCCCTTTTTCAATTCATTTCTGCCCCGTGCTGGAGAGGACGAGGAGATGAGCAGGAATTAGAGGGCGTTTGAAGTCTGAGCTCAGAATTGTGTGTATTTTGCACTCAGCCAGAGAATGGAAACAGTCATGGGTGACCTAAGCCTCCCCTCAAGATTAGCCACTGCAGCAGAAAATCTAAATATAGAAATGAGCCAGGCAAAACTGGGAATTACTCATAAAACTTATCTGATTTATACCTGGCACCTCCCAGGGAGAAATGGGGGTGCTGCAGAAAGCTGGAAGCTGTTTAGGAGCTGCTCAGGGAAACTTTGGTGAGCAGAAATAAAAGGGGCAGAGCCACCGAGCAAATTATTCCTTTGGCTGAGATTTCATTGTCTGGAACCCTGCAAAACTGGAGCTGGGTTTTAAGGAAATGTTAATTGTGGCCAATTTTGTGGCTCGCTAAGAAATTAAATGTCACCATGTGCCTGAATGTGCTTTCTGAGAAATGAAGCTCTCTTGAAGTCATTTAAATTCCTAATCTTCCTGGGCTTAAATGTTTTTCCTTGAAGTGAAGGAATAATTTAATGAAGTACAGTGGATTTCAGAAATGTTCATTTCACCAATCTTTCAGCACATCCATTTTCTACCCCGCTCTGATTTGGACTGCAGTGACCACCTTCCACTGGAGTGAGTGCCTCAAAATCCCACCCAGCCTGCTCTGGGATGGGGCAAATATGTGTATTCCCCTTAAAAAAATCCCTATTTCATTAAAAACCCTCACTGTAAACTGCCCACCTGGTCACTGGGGGTATTTCTGTGCCATTCATTCAGGGTCACATGGCTCATGATCAAGCCTCATTTGATTAATCGTGTAAATATTTGAAATTTTTAAAAAATAATAATAAAATAAACATTTTCCCTATTTTTACACGTTTATTCCCTATTTTTTACACGTTTATTCCCTATTTTTTACATGTTTTTTCCCTATTTTTTACATGTTTGTTCCCTATTTTTTACATGTTAATTTAACCGTTTTTTCACATGTTTATTTAAGTAGGAAAAAATGAGCCAAAGAGGAGCACTGCCTCCAGCAGCTCATTTTTACACTGCAGTTTTTGCTCCCCCTCTCCCCTCTGCTCCTCAGGAGGGATCATTTCCCTGTGGGGAACCCAGCAACCCCACATTTCTCACCCTGAGAGAGCAATTCCTCCTCTCACCCCCAATGCTTTGGGGTCCCACACGGCTCGGAGAGGTTCTGGGATTTATTCCCTCAGCTTCCCTGCAGCATTTCCAGGGAATTCCAGGGGTTCTGCCCTGGGGGTGAGGAATCTGAGGCACAGAAGGATTCCCAGCTGGTTGTGGATAAATGCTCTCCATGCACCTTGTCCTGCTGGCTTTTGGGGCAAAAGGATGGATTATCAATTCCAGCATCCCTCAGAGAAAGCAGGGGAGGAGCTGAGGAGGGAAAGGGGAGCTCACAGCAGTTTGCTCTCGATTTGTGTCCTCCCCAGCAGGGAATTCCTGTGTCAGGGGCAGGGAAGGGATCAGTCCCTGGCACTGTGACTGTTGGGATTCCACTTTGTTTTATTTTTCATGTATTTGTAATCCTGCAATTCTTTAGTGTGGAACTCTAAATTCCATACCCAGTGTGAGCTGCTGCTTTCCCATTTTGGGCAGACACAACAATTCCTGTCCAGGCCTGGCATTCGAGGACTCCTGACTGTCTCAGGCCCTGAGAGATGAAAACAAAAGTGAGTTGGGGGGGAGCAAACTTGGGGTAAATGACTTCATTACCTGAAGCTGTAATTGGGGGATTAATCCCCAATACGCAAATGGACCAAACTTACAAAAGTGTGAAAACCCATGACCCATGGTCCATTTTTGGGTGGGCTTTGCCTGTCTGAAATGCACCTGAAGGCCTTTCAATAAAATAGAACTGCTTTTTATTATCTTTATTTTATCTGGTCTCTGGTTTTGGGTACTCCCAACAATCACAGGAGCAGGGCCTGTCCTGCAGGTGCAGGGAGTCACTTGGGATGGAAACCACTGTGCCTGGAGGGCTGGATGGGAGTAATTAGCCCTGAGAATTATTCACTGCTGTTATCTCGCCTGGGTGGAAATGCTGGGTGCTCCTCAGACTGGAGAAAATCATTAATAAATGTCATGGGGGAAAAACAAAATAAAACAAAAAGACAAAGCTGCATTGAGGCCTCGGTGCTGAGTGTGTTATCAGTGTGAATTTGGTTGTGTTGGAGGTCCTAAAGCCTCGGGATTTCCACTCCCTGCCCTTCAGCCCGAGGGTGAGGGAGGAGGTGCTTTGGGGAAGGTGTTGGTGCCAGGGCAGGGTGGGCACAGCGACGGTGATGACCTTCCTGTTGCTATTTAAGAGAAACTCAGGAAACCCTTTTAAGTCTGAGCTCTGTGTCCCCACCTCCCTGCCCCGTTATCCCTGCAGTGCCCTTCTCACCCTGGGTCCTCCTCAGTTCATCTGTACAATATTCCATGCGTTTTTTTGGGTGTGTCCCCACCCCGTTTCCTCGCCAGCCCCGCCGGAGCCGTGCTGGCAGCCCTGGCAGGAAACTGGCAGCGTCACAATGGAGCTTTATCAGCCCCAAAATATTTCCCTTCAAACGTGACCTGGAGTCAGTTCCCACACCAGGACCTCCCTCTCCTGCTCCAAGTCAGTCCCGAGGTGTTTTGGGACTCTCAGCCACCAAAAAGGGACATTTTCCCTTTCAATCCAAAGCTGAGTGTGAGGCACAAACCTAGCAAAAAAATCCCTGCCCAGGAACTTATCCAGCCATGAAATCCAGGGGAAATGTTGGGTGTGGAAACAAATTCATCCCCAGATGTTAAATTCATATCTAAATTTTCAATTCATCCCTAGATCTTAAATTTACTCCTAGATCTTCAGTTCATCCCTAGATCTTAAATTCATCCCTGAATCTTAAATTCATTTCTAAATCTTCAATTCACCCCTAGATCTTCAATTCATTCCTAGATCCTAAATTCATCCCTAGTTCAGAATTCATCCCTAGTTCTTAAATTCATCCCCAGATGTTAAATTCGTCCCTGATTCTTAAATTCATTCCTAGATCTTCAGCTCACCCCTAGATCTTCAATTCATCCCTAGATCTTAAATTAATTTCTAGATCTTTAATTCATCTCCAGATCCTAAATTCATCCCTAAATGTTAAATTCACCCCTAGATATTCAGCTGACCCCTAGATCTTCATCTCATCACAAATGCAGTTTTCCCCCCATGGCAATTTATCCCCAGATCCTTCTTCAGCTCCTTTTCTCCCCTGTGAAATGAAACCCGAGCTCCTTGAGCAGCCAATTCCCTCAGCCAGGGCTGGCCCTGCTCTGGCAGGAGAGGCCCAGGGATGGAAATGCCACACAAGTGGGAACAGTTCTCATCACTTGGATAATCCCCGAGCAGCACAGGCAGAGATATTCCTAAACTGTGATTTTCTCCTGATGGCATCGCTGTCAGAGATGTGTTTTTCCCAAGCCTAGACAGCAGAGAAGGGGAGATGCTGTGTTTCCTTGACTACCTCTCATCTGCCTTAAAAAATATAATTTTCCTTTATTAGCTGCTGGCTTTGGTTATTGCAAGTGAAACAGCACATCCTGAGCCCTGCTAATAATTTGTATGTTGGTGGCCTTCTACCTTTTCTCTCTTCCCTCCACAAATTTCCTGGTTTTCTCCCCCCACCCCGCTCCTCTCCCCACATCTTCCTCCACATGTTGAACTGGGAGAAATTTTTTTTGTTCACAAGTAGGAAGGAGAAAATATTTAATGAACGGGTGATGTGCAGGGACAGATTTGGACTAATTGCCAAATTTCTATGATTGTATTTCAGCTGGAACTGGGCTGGGCCTCAGGGGAGGTTGAACCCTCCAGGCCTGAGCTCCTTCCCAGCCTAAATTTCTGCTCATTGATCATCCCACCCCCAAAATCCCCTCTGATTCCTCTGTCTCATCCCTGGGAACAGGAAAAGCATGGAAGAAGCAACGAGCTCTGTCTTGTTGACACGTATTGAGCTGATTCAACTTCAATAATTTTATCCAGATTGGAATTCAAAGATTTTTTTTTAACTGCTGCTGTTTTAGACACAGTAGTTAAAAATAAACATTTTTATTGCTTAAGTGATCATTATATGGCACAAAGCTGAGCCCCAGAAGAGTTCAGGGGGCATTTAGGGAGTGAAAATTGGGAACTGAATCCATCCCAAGCTGCTTCCAGGCCCTGGCCCAGCCCAGATGTGCTGGCAGCACAGCAAGGACAGCAGGTAAAGTGTCACCAGGGAAAGAATCCTATTTTTGCTCTTCATCCCACAGGAAGACAACCTGCAGGTCCACTGAAAATGACTTTTCAGACAGCCAGGCCCCTCAGTGTCGAAATTCTCGAGCTTGGAGAGGGGGGGGAAGCAAAGCTGGGTTTTGTTAATCTGTGCATCCCAGGCACTCTTCTCTCCTGGCAATCTTGGGAAAATCAATTTCTGTCTGGAAAGATCATTCCTGTTTCAGGTGAATCAGAAGGGACTCTCCTTATTTTCCAGTGGCCCTGCTGGCTCTTCCAGCCCTGGGCACCTCTGCTCAAACAGGAATTGCTCTAAATAACTCCCTGATCCCTCATCTCTTTGGCTCCAGGGACTGCCACACCCTCTTTATTCCTGGAGATAACTAAAAAAAGGTGCTGCTTTTCACACAGTTCCTCCAGGCTGACCAGATCACACCAGTGATTCCCGGCAGGAGTTTGCACTTGGCGGGATATTTAAAAATACCATTATTTATAAACAATGTGGAAACGTAGACATTTCTTGAATATTTGTTCCACAACAGTCAAGGATGAATTTGCCATCATTGCTCTTCCAGTAAGTGTTGGATAAGAACATTTTGCTGTTCCTGCTGGGTGGAATGTCCTCCTTGGATGGCAGCAATTTTAGGGTGAGAAATCCCACTTTTGGCTGGGAAGGATGGATTTTTTTCCCACAGGAAGGAAAACCTGCCACGTTTTTGGAGAATTCATCTTCTCCCTCACTCTCCACCAAGAGGGCCCCCTGCTCTTCTAAAAGCTCCCCTAAATCCTCCCTCCTTGTTTGTCCTGGAGACAACACTCAGCTTTGGGCTGTTGCTCTTCTTTGGGATCCCTTCAACTGCAATTTTCCGGCTGCCAGGGATCACAGGGGAAGGAATGGTCACAGAAGGAGGAAATTCATTCCTGTGATGAGCACAGAGGCAACAGAGCCAAAAGTTTCAAGCCCTCCTCCAAACTGTGCCATGCACACGTCTCCTTTCTGCAGGGCAAACCATTTAACCTCTTTACCTGTTTGTCCTCCACTCCAAAATGAGGAAGGCAGAGCTGGCCCAGTTCTTATTGAAAGTGAAACAGTTTCAAAGCATTTTGAAGTGGTTAAATGAAAGGCCTTGCAGAGGGACGATGCGCTGCTCCTGCCGGGGAACACATAACAAGAGGTGAAACAGGAAATCAAGGCGAAGCTCAAATCCCTCCTGAAGCTTTTAAAGGATCGGGATTCCAGCATGTTGGGGAAGATGAAATAGGAAAGCCTTATAGATATGATTACCTTGCAAAAGATGCTGAAAATATGGAAAGTAGAATCGAAATTGAGATGAAGACCAGGTTTGAGTTGAAGAGTAACTAAGAAACAATGGCAGAGCTGGCTGAAGGGAATCCTCCTTCTGGATAGAACAATGCCCTCTGCCCAGGCAGGGCCAAAGGGCAGAGCAAACCCTGCCTGCCTGGGAGAGATTCCCAAAAGCAGTTTTTTTAAGGTTTAAAATATAACCCGGTATGGTAATGTGATGATTCTTATAGGCTGCATGTAAATGTTGTAGAGTTTGTAGCTTGTCTCAGATTGGTTAAAGAGAATTAGAATATTCAACAGAGAAGATGATTTATTGTATTGTAAATGGCAAATCGCTCTCTTTTGCTCTCTCTTTTTGCCTCTTTCTCTCTCTCTCTGGCCTGCTCTGAGCTGTGTCTTGCAGCCCAGCAGCCTCTGACACCCACGCTCTTCCACAATAAATTCCCATGCTCTAAACCCATCTTTAGAGATCTCTCGCTTCTATTTTACCCTCATAACCAAATTCCACAGAGTTAAATCCTACACCAGCATGAGAAGTGTCCTGAACACGCCACTCATGTTTGGGATGAAGGAGTAATTGAGCTGACACAAAAGCAGCTGCCTGTCTCCCTGCTCACTGAGGTTTTCACACCTTGATAGCAGCTCTTGCCTGGGTGAGGAACAGACTCGGGCTCTGGGGGAGGTTTGGCTCCTCTTGAGAAGGTGAGGAGCTGGCTCAAGGTTTTCTCTGGTTCTTTTTCCTCCTCCTTGTGCAGCTGAAATTGTTACATCACAAAGCTGTCCAAGAGAGAAGGGTGGTGAGGAAAAAGCAGCCTGGAGGTACAGGGGGTAGAACTCAGCTCTTGGACAGCAGAGCAGAGCTCCATGGACAACTTTTCCAGAGTGCTTGGCTGCTCCTTTGTGCCCAGCCTTGCTAAAAAAGGAGCATTTAATGCTCCCCCTCAGCTCCAGCCACATCTGCCTGCATTTGTTTTAGACCAAGGCATCACTGCTGCTGCTAGAAATTAATTTAGGGAACTGTGGGTGCTGTTAAGGTCAGGATCTGGGTAAAACACCTGGACTTGCGTGCACAAAACACTCTTGGAAGAGCTGGTGGGAGTTTGTAACTGGAAGAAGCTGGAAGAGCTCGTAGGAGCTGGAGGAAGCTGAGAGAGGCAACCCCAAGATCCAGATTTTACCCTGAGTGGGAAATGAAATAATGAAATGTTCTGTGACCAAATCAAGATCAAGAGCCACACAGATATTCACTGCAAGCCCTAAAACAGCACAGAGACTTGGTGAAACTGCTCTGGAGACATTTCACTGGGGGAAAAACTGATATGAAAAAAGAACCCAGCCTCTTCTAAATGCCCCAGAGATAACCTGAGCATGATTTCCACATGGACACGAGCCCCAGATCTCCATCTCTGGTCTCTGTAGAGCTGCCCTGGTGGTGGCCAGTGTGTTTATTTTGATGGAATTTACATTTTCAATACAGTTCATTGCTCTCCTGGTGGGATTCCCAGCGTTAAAGTGTTTATCGATCTTGGGGAAAACAACTGTCCACGACAGAGGGGAGAAAATTAAATGCAACATTGATGCTGCTCATCTACAAATCTCCTGGAGGAATTGTGCCTATTTTGCTGTGAGCAGGAGGCATTTTTCTTTATTATTTCTTTATTAATAAACCTTTATTATTTCTTTATTAATGTCCTCGATCCGAGCCCAGGATTTCATTCTTCCACAAGGTGCTCCCTCCTCTCCCAACTTCCCCTCTCCCATTCTCAGACAACATTTTAGGCAGTAAAATGTTTTATGGGATTTATGAGAGGAAGGCGATGATCACTGTCTACCCAAGATGAAAAGCTTTTCCTGTGTATCCCTGCATTTAGCTCACGGGAGGCTGTTTTGTTTAGGCTCTGGGGTGTTTTTCCAGGATGTTCTGGAATCTCTCGGGCTGTGGATCACGCAGCTCGGGGGCTCGGAAAGCTGACCTGGAGCCACTTGGTTCAAACCAGGGGAGTTGCTTTATCCGCTGCTGGAAGGATGTGGAATGTATTTATTTATAATCACTGTGTGCAGCAGCATCTCCACCCTGTTCCCATCAGTAAACACGGGGCAGTTCACCAAAAAATAACTGCCAGAAAACAGCCCCAGCCAGGAGCGACCTCAAAAAATGCTTTTTGTGGGAATTCTGCACAGGGCTGGGGGTCAGGGTCCGGTGTCACCCCTCTGTCACAAGCCCTGGAGAGCCTGTTTGAGGCAGGGCAGTGTTTGGGGTGAGGGGATTCCAGCAGCAAGGAGCAGAGCCCAGGCTGGGCTGCAGCCTCAGAGGGTTTTTCTGCACAATCTTAACCCATCTTCAAAATCCCTTTGATGGACAGCACTCTGGGGCTTTTTCAGCCCAAATGATTTTTAAATGGTCGAGATGAAGCGAGCCAAATACCTCAGATGACACTCCTGGGCAGCTGGAAATTTGGCTTCTTCCAGTCGGCGTCAAAGCCTAACATTTATTTAAAGCCAGGCTTTACAGAGCTCGTTATTACATTTAAATATTTTCCCTCAGTCTCAGGGAAGCTGCCAGCTCATCTGAGCCAAACGTGACTCCTGAGAGGATTGCGTGGCCACATTTCTGGGGAGCACAGGGAGTGATTCCTGCACTGCAGAGCCAAGGCTGGGGAGGATCATCTGCCCCAAAACCAAAACCAGGGATCAGGGGAGCGGCAGTGGCTTTGTCACCCCCGTGGGAGTGACACACACGGGACACCTACCTGGGGCTGGGAGCCAAGAGCTGCTCCCAGTAATGCCCACTCAGGGAAAAAGGGAAGGGAGAAATCCAAATCCCAGAGTTGTGCAAAGCAGCTGGGTTCTTGCAGCTCTGCTCACCTGCCTGGACAGCCTTCTGGGGGTTCCGTGCACCTGAGCCATCGGTAACCCCAGGAATCGATCTGCTAATCAATAAACAGCACCAGGGCTGGTGGTCACGGGCTCCTGGGGCTACCGGGGAACCAGCAGGAGATGTTTGAGGAGAGACAGTGGCAATGGATGGGAGGAAACCACTCTGCAGGAGGGGTCAAAAAGATCTCCATGAGGGATCAAAGAGATTTCCATGAGGGATAAAACAGCTCTTTGTGTGGGATCAAAGAGATCTTCAGGAGGGATCAAACAGCTCTTTGTATGGGATTAAAGAGATCTCCATGAGGGATCAAACAGCTCTCTGTGTGGGATCAAAGAGATCTCCATGAGGGATCAAACAGCTCTTTGTGTGTGATTAAAGAGATCTCCGTGAGGGATCAAACAGCTCTCTGTATGGGATTAAAGAGATCTTCAGGAGGGATCAAACAGCTCTCTGTGTGGGATCAATCAGTTCTGCATGAGGGATCAAAAAGATCTCCATGAGGGATTAAAGAGATCTCCATGGGGGATTAAAGAGATTTCCATGAAGGATCGAACATCTCCCCATGAGGGATCAAACAGCTCCCTATATGGGATCAAAGAGATCTCCATGAGGGATCAAAGAGCTCTTTGTATGGGCTTAAAGAGATCTCCATGAGGGATTAAAGAAATTTCCATGAGGGATCAAACAGCTCCCCATGAGGGATCAAACAGCTCCCTATATGGGATCGAAGAGATCTCCACGAGGGATCAAACAGCTCTCCATGAGGGATCAAACAGCTCTCCATGAGGGATCAGAGCTCTCCATGAGGGATCAGAGCTCTCCA
>JAHLSL010000175.1:6023644-6036973 GCA_025920805.1 Petroica traversi | reverse complement strand
AATAAGAATAAGAATAAGAATAAGAATAAGAATAAGAATAAGAATAAAGAATAAGAATAAGAATAAGAAAAATATGGCCATTTTGGTGCTGTCCTCTCTCAGCCATGGATGTTTCCCCACAACAGCTGCACCCACCCAAACCTACAGCTAAGGCTTAAGGATCAACATCCACAAGAAATATTCTCATTTTTGGGCCCAGCCCCTTGGATTTGCACCCTCAGGGCCATGCAGAAAACACAAGATAAATAACACCCACATACAAATAAGACACCCATTTACAGATCTTCTCAAATCTCAGCATCAAAGCTTTAGTGCTTATATTAATATATTTGTTAATACTTTGTCATGAGGAAGAGACATTGTTCCTCCTTGGAAAGTGCTTTGTTTTTCCCAAGCAGCAGAACTTTAGGTATTTACTTTAAGAACATATTTTTGTATCTAATGGGGATGAAAAGTCTTGGGAGGACCAGATTAAAGGAGCCCAGGAGGGGTCAGGGCTGGGCCTGGGCTCTGTGGAGGGTCAGGACTGGGATTAGGGGCAGTGCCAGGGATGGATGGGTTTATCCTTGATTGTTGTCAGGAATTCCTCACTCAAAATGGAGCAAAGGTGGTGAAACCAGCCCAGCCAGGCTCCTGAACCCTCAGCACTCCTTCATCTTTGGGTATCCATGGCCAATATCCTGCCTTTTTTCTCTTTTCCTGTGGAAAAGATCAAATTAATGCGGAGTCAGAAAGTTCATCTGGGCATCAATTGACAGAATTGCAACGGCTTGATCTAAAGAGAGATCCACACTAAAAAGGGAACAACAAAAACCAGTGCTCACTGGAATATGCTATCCTGGCCTTTTAACGAAGAGGAAAACGCACAGGAAAAGCAAAATTCCTGGGCATTATCAGCTTCCATGGGTGTAATTCTCTCTGCCACTGGGGCAATCCGTGTGCTGTGGGAGCTGCAGTGCTCGGGGACAACATCTTTGTGTTCGGGAGCAGCAGATTCCCAGGCATGTTGTCTTTGGCATGGCCAGTATTTTATCTGCCAGAGCCAACGTTAATGAAAAATTCCTGAAAAATTCCACTTTTCAGCACGGCAACGCTCTGCTGGGAATAACAATCTCTTGTGACCTCGTTCAAAAGCAGGTATCGGGCAGGATATGGAACAGGGAGGTGTTTCTGACCCCCCTGCATGGAATTTGGGGACTTTGGGCTGAGTTTGTGGTGCTTGCCTGCCTTTAGGAGCAATCTCAGCACTGTCAGATTGTGAACTCCCTGTGGGATCTGCACCTAAAATCAGGATTTTGGGTGATTCTGACAGAGCCACGGGGTTGGTGACACTGAGAGCTCCTTGTGTGGCACAGCAGTCCCAGCTCTTCAAAATATGGTGAATTTATAGCAATTTGTAGGGAAATGTCCACACAATGGTATGACAGTCTCATCTCTTCAAAACACAATAAATTTATAGCAATTTTTAGGGAAATGTCCACACAGTGGTACAACAGTCCCAGCTCTTCAAAACATGGTGAATTTACAGCAATTTTTAGGGAAATGTCTGCACAGGAGGGGTGTCCCCTTCTGGGACAGCACTGGCGGTGTCCCTGCTGGTGTCCCTTTGTCACAGGGCAGGGAAATGAATGATCCATCCCAGCAAACACCAGCCTGGATGTTTTGGCACTCGTGGCTTCACCTCCTCCTTGCAGCAGACTGGAAAACCACGGTCAGGCAAATAAAGCTGGGGGGAAAAAGAAATAAAACCCAAATCCTGAGTAAAGTGGCCGTAAATCAGTGCCACCAACTGCAAAGTGACAGAGCAGGGGCATGGAAGGGGCTGATTCACCTTGGTTTGTGTGAGTTGGGTTCTCACAGCCAGGTTTCCCTTGGGATTTCTGAGGCAGCCCGTCCTCCCTGCCCTGGAAAAGCTCTGCCAGGTGGGCAGGACAGGCCAGCAGGGCTGGGGGAACTGGGGACATCCCAACACAGCAAAGAGGGGCCCTGCTCAGGACTCCTTGCAGCAAAGCCCAGGGCTTGTTTGGGTAGCTTGGGTCACTCAGTGAGTGGGAAAAGAAATGAGTGAGCTTGTCAAAAAGCAAGGAGAATCCCTTGGATCTAGACACCTATTTTATTTTATTTCTGGACACCTTGCAGTAAAACCCAGGGTTTATTTGGGTAGCTTGGATCACTCGTGAGTGGGAAAAGGAATGAGTGAGCTTGTCAAAAAGCAAGGAAAATCCCTTGGATCTGCCCGGCCATGGATCCTTTCTGCTCCACGCACACACAGTGAAGAGGGTAAAGAAAAAAATCGAGATTTACAACTCCCAGGCCTCCAAATCCAGCATATTCCACACACAGCCATACCTGCCAAGGGCCGGGAGCAGTGAGATTTATCCCCCTGCAGCCAGGGCTGGTGGCAGCGTTTGCTGCCCCGGGGACAGGCACTGACAGCACCCAGCTGCTCATTCAGTGCTGTGATCCAGACACGATGGATGAACACTCTGCTCTCAGCCCCTCTTGCCAAAATCCCCTTCCTTGGGATCTCTGTTTGGGTGGCAGTGGCTCAGACAGCACGGGACATCCTCCTGTGCAGAGAAATCTGTGCCCTGACAGATCCCTGAGTATCACAAACAAACACAAGCGTTCTTCATAAAATAAAGGGGGAATTTATCAATTTTATATAGAGGAAAAGCCTGCGGCAGATGGGAGCAGAAATAGGTACAGAAATTGTCTTTTCAAGTTCTACAAATGTGACTGAATCTCCTCGAAACCAGCCCAAATCCACAGGGTGAATTGGGAGTGTCCCATGAAGGAATGACATTTTTCTCTGAGCTGCTGCCTTCGTTTCAGCTGCGGAGGATGCACAGGGAGGGACGGGTTCTTGCCAGTCACAGACTTGCCCAAATATTTATCCCTGCTAAAAACAGTTCAGCTGCTGGATGCAGCCCAAGGTTGGTTCTGATGGGAGACATCAAACAATGCACACGGAGCAGGGACAGCACATCTGGCACTGCCTGCGTGCCGGAGGAATATAAATAAAGAGCCAGCCACTCCAGCTGCTGAGTTATTTGTGCTGCAACAAGGCTGCAGCTTCCTCACATCACCAGCAGTGCCAGGAGGGTGCCAGGAACCACCTGGGGCTGCTCTCTCTTGGCACTTGCACTTTTTTCTTCACATGTGGGGGGCTCCAGACTGAAGGATCATCACTTTTTTTGTGAAGGATTTGCAAGAGTGGTGGAAAGAATGGTGGGGCAAAGCAGGGCTGAGCTGCCAGTGTTCAGAACATCTCTCCCTGGTATTTTATTTCTGGAAGTATCTGATTCAAATGTTCTTTTCCTGGAAAGATCCCTGCTTCCGCTGCCTCACTCAGAAGGCCAATGCCAATATTCCTGTTGCAATTTCCTCGCTCCCAGGGGTTTCCTGCTGGAGATTTCCCTCCCCTCTGGCCTGGAGCTGGTGGTCCCTGCTTTGCTCTGTGTTCTGGAGGGAGGGAATGGCCCCAGCACTGAGGGATTCCAGCTCATCCTTCCAGCAGAGAGGATGGCTCTGGAATTCCTGGGAGTCCCTGACTGGTTTTTCCAAGGTGTCAGCCTGGCAGGTGCAGGGAATGGCCGGATCCGTGTGCTGGGATCATTTCAGCTCTTGTCCATCCTCTCATCCCAGGGCTGTGTCCCACAGCACCTCTCACTCCATCTCCTGCTAAGGCACGAGTGCAACCTTTAGTTGGGAAAAATCTGGCATGGACGGAGGCCTTGGAGCTGAGAGTACAAAAACTTCGCTGCCCAAAGGGTCATCTTGATCACTTAAAAAAAATGATCTTGCAGAGCAGCCCTGCAGAGAGGTTTATCACTTCAACTTCCCTGATTAGCCCTGGACACCAATTTTAGGCGCTGTAAAAACAGTGGAGGTCAAATTTACTATGGAGGGCAAGGACCAGTGACTCAATTTTCCTCCTTCTTTATAGCCACTCTTCACCTTGAAGAACAAAAGGTCCCAAAGTCAGGGAACGTTTGTTCTTGAGTCTTGCCAAAGCCTTTTTCTCTTTTAATAAACCATCATTAAAATCTGGGCCCGGTGCCTTCACAAAAGAAAAGAATACATTTGTGTACACTTAAGTGACAGGAAAGAGCCTGTGAGGCAGGCCTGCTCACAGATAAAGGAATTCCGGACATTATTCCTTGTGCTCCGAGGGGTTGTGACATGGGATTTCCTCCCCAGTGGTAAATAGGCCTGCAGTTGTACTGCAGGGTGGGGTTGTCTTTAAAACCACGAGAGATGAAAGCACTTCAGGGAGAAGAAAAGAGGGGCTGGGTGCGTGTGCACGGCGAATCCCTGGGAATGGCTGGGGGGAAATCCACCTGCTCCCAAAAAGCTGTGCCCCAAAAACCTTCCCAGGGATTCGAGGTGCTGCCAGCTGGGTTCTGCTTTGGCAACAACAGTTCATGGCACAGGAAAAGAGATTTAACTGCAAGGAGTGGCCCCAAATCTCAGCCCCTTGCATGTTCCCCCTGGATCTGCGGGAGATGGGTGGGATTTTGGGGGAAATGGGTTTGTTTGGGGATGACTCTGGATCCTTCCTGCCTTCTCTGCAAACCAGACAGCTCCCAGTGCGGGCTGTGGGACACTGAGTGCCCAGGCTGGCCTGGAACGGGGTCAGGGAGGGCAGTGAGGGCGGGATCCCACAGCTCTGAGCTCCTGGAGGAGCCGCACCAGGACATGGAACAAGAAAGAGGCAGTGGAGGGTTTTGTAACTGAGAGCACCTTTCCTTGTGCTGAACCGTGCCCAGGAGCTGGGGGAGCATTTCTGTGAGAAAACAGAAGAGCTGAAAGATGCAGATTCCCTCCTGTCCTCATTTTAAATGGAAACCCATCCAGCTTTGGATGATCCTTTGCACAGAGGTATCACCAAAGTGCCCTGAGCTGGGTGAAGACAGAAGGGAGAGGGACGTGACCCCCTTGGGGAGGGGGACAAGAACATCACGTTGATTTTACATTTGGATTTCCTCTCCTCCCTCTTCCTGTGGTTGTCCTGGAGGGTCAGCAGAGGCTGCAGATCCCAAACCTCCCAGCTACAGCCAGGCTGAATGAGAAGGGCAAAGATTTGCACTTTACAGCTCTCCAAATCCTCAGGATTCAGGTCTTCAACAATAAAAGTTCATTTAGGGAATCAGCAAAATTACCATTTTGCAGGAGTTTGCAAATGGCAGGTTCCTCCATGAGCCTTTTCATTGCCTTCTGCTCGAGTGCAGATATGGGAATTATTTTCCATTTCAGCTGCAGTGGGATCAGCACAGGGAGATCAAACTGGAAAATCCCACTTGGAAAGTGGGAATGTCGGAGCGGCTGAACTGCTGCTCCCAGCTCAAGATCCAGTTTGGATGAGCTGTGAAGGATCTGGTTCCACTGGGGAATAAAACACCAGGGAAGGGCTGGAGAGGTTGAAATCATGGCTGTGTTCAGCCCCCAGTGCATCTTATTTAATTAAGAAATTGTGTCAAAGGGGTTGAAGTCCCTAAGGACACATGGAGGACTCTAAAAAGTTCAGAATTCCAAGGAAAAAACGACAAATTTCCCTTCTTTCTCTGGGCCTCCTCACCAACCTCCCCATTTCTCTGGAAACTGGGGAAAAAAGAGAAAGTTGCCCTGTTCTCTGCAGGAATAAAACACCGTGGCTGAAATTCCTCTATGGCTGCTCCGAGGAGCAACAAAGACAAGGAGAGAGAGATGAATCACACAGAGAATTACTCATTTCCAAGCAGTAAACAGGTCATGCTCAGCATTGTTCACCCAGGCTTGTGCCAGGCTGCACAGTCCCTGTCCTGCTGGGGGTGTCTGGGGAGAAAATCAGGAGCAAAATTACAGGAATCAGGCTGGAATTTCACCCAGATATTGGTGGTTTTTTGCTGCGGGGATGTGGGGAGCTCGCGTGTCAGGATCACTGTGAATTCCTGCTTTTCTGATATCCTGGTACAACCTGTTAAATCTCGTCAGATAAAACTCTGTTTTCATGGCCAAAAGCCAAGCAAAAAGAATCGAAAAATGAACAAACTGAACCCTTTCTAAAAAGATTTGTAAAAAGCTCAACAGGTCTAATGCTTATGTTGGGGACTTGTAGTTTTAAAATAGCTCAGGTGAGTTAAGAATACAAAGAGGGAACTGCTGTCCTCCCTCCCATGGTGATGTGAGCTCAGGAGAGTTTCTGTTTCAGCACAGGGGAAACTGTCCCTTAATTCCAGTGCCATTGCAGGGGAGCTGTTCCTTAAATTCAGTGTCATTGAGGGGGAAACTCTCCCTTAATTTTGGTGCCATTGAGGGGGGAAACTTTCCTTAAATTCAGTGCCATTGAGGGGGAAACTCTCCCTTAATTTTCAGTGTCATTGCAGGGGAAATGTCCCTTAAATTCGGTGTCATTGAGGGGGAAACTTCCCTTACATTTCAGTGCTATTTCATGGGAAACTTCCCTTAATTTCAGTGTTATTTTCTGGGGAAACTGCCCTTAAATGTAGTGCCATTGAGGGGGAAACTTCCCTTAATTTCAGTTTTATTTCAGGGGAAACTGTCCCTTAAATTCTGTGTCACTGCGGGGGAAACTTCCCTTAATTTCAGTGCCACTATAGGGGAAACTCTCCCTTAAATTCAGTACCACTACAGGGGAAACTTCCCTTAATTTCAGTGCTATTTCAGGGGAAACTTCCCTTAATTTCAGAGCCACCACATGGCAAACTGTCCCTTAATTTCAGTGCCAGTGGTGCCAGGATCTCTTTCTGTGCCTCTGCCTGGCCTCAGAGAGCTCTCACAGATGTTCCCACCAGCACAGCAGCTCCTGTGAACAAGCTTTGGGCCAGATTTGGGCTTGATCTACAACTCTTTTTACTCCTCAGCAGTGTTTTTCTCCTCCCAGAGCTGCTCCCTTGCTCTGGAGCCCAAAAGAAATGCCTCCCAATTGCCCTGAAGGCTCTCTTTATTCCATGGCTCCTGTTTGAACCACTGCTATGCACTTAATGCTGCGCAGCCCTTTCTACCCCCAGACCTTCAGCCAAGGCTTTTACAATTTGGCAGCTGAGGTCTCGGCCTGAAAACTCATCCCTGGTTTTTTCAGACTCCCCCAAGAGCCTGTTTTCAATTGATATAAACATTTCGATAGCTCAAGAGTGCAACGAAATGCTGAGCCTCCCTTTCCAGCTGGAAGCCCAGAGTGTTCCTTGGACTCCAAGTGTTGCTTGTTGTTGGCTGCACTGGTGGCTGTTCTTGTCTTGGCTTGGTCTTGCAGTTCCAGGCACCTCTGGCACATCCAGGGAAAATTCAAACTCACTTTTAAATGCTTTTCCAGCACTTCTGTCTGCCTGCAGTGGGTGTTCTTCCCCCTCTGCCCTGCCACACCTCACAACCCCCACCGTGCTCAGCAAAGGGGCACAAGGAACCTCTTGGTTTCCTCCAGCACCAAGAAATCCCTCAGAGCCAAAATGATCCACCTCTGCCAGGCCAAAATTCATGCGCAGCACCAGAAGTTTTAGTGACAAATCGAGAAAAGAGGGAGCAAAACTCTGAAAGAAGAACCCCAGCCTTTGCTTCTCCACCTTGAGAAGCTGTTTGTTTATTCTGCAGGGTCTCAGATCTGGGTTTCATTTCTGGGATTCGTTCTCTGAATTCTTAGTGCAGCAAGTCAAGGTTGTGTGTGTGGAATCAGGATGGAAGGAACATTTTTAATCTAATTGCCTGCATGGATTTGCATTATTCTTTCATCTCCCACCTCGGTGCTTTTCTCCTCCTGAATTCAAATGGTGACATTTCTCTTTCTTGGTGACATTTTTTCTTTCTTGGTGACATCCGGTTTTCATTTTGCTTTCATTCGGTGCTCACTGAACTTCCATCATTCTCTTTTTTCTTAGTCATTTTCATATAGTTCTGTATTCCTTACCAGGGCTTTGGATCCTCTACAGGAGACAGCTCCAAATCCCCCTCATTTAATTACTTTTAGGGTCATATTTATTGATTTTGTTAATTACCCAGCACCCAAATTAATTTTGCTGCTCAAAGGGCAGCTGCACGTTTTGCCAGTCTATAGGAACTGCAAGAAACTTTTGGGATGAAGAGGTGAGATTTTTAGAAAAAGCAAATGGTGGCGCGGTTGTTTCTGCTCTGAAATCAATATTAAAAACAGAATCACTTTGGGGTTTTATAAGGGGGAAAAAAGGGGGCTTTTTATCAGAAAATTATGCTGTGGCTGAGGAAAGAGGCTGGGTTAGGAAAGGTTCTCCAGCCAGGACAGCATTTCCAGTCACATCCCAGCCATGCCACGACCTTGTTGTTGGGCTGGAAGTGCAGGATGCTGGAGCCACCACGTTCCCTGCTGGAATCAAGGCTCTGGATCTGTCTCCCACTCCCGGGGGCTGCCCTAAATATCCGGCTATTTTTAGGCGAGTCTTTTTCTGTCGCTGCTTTCCATAATAAGAAAAAAAAGAAAAAAATGCAAAAACCTTTGAAGGATTTGTGTTTTTATCCCTGTGCACAAGAGGAATTAAAATAAATAAATAGGTCTTAAATATTTAGGCATGAAGGGAGAAGAATTTCCTGCCCAGCTTTGGCCGAGCGGCGTAGGTGGCTTTAATGTGACCCGGGGCTGCTCCCGGTACCTGGCAGTGTTTGCTTTTCTTGGAAGCAGCTGCAGTGAAGCACCTTTAAAATCAGCATCCCACAAAGCAAATCTGCTGTTTCCAGGTCACTGGACCACAGTTTTTCCAGATGAGGAACTGATGTGCTGCAACTCAAGCAACCTGTTAGGGAGGGAATGGCTCCAGGCACGGCGCAGGGGTCCTGGAAGTGTCTGAGCAACCCCAAATCCACCCAAAAGGAAGGGTCTGGCACTAAAAACACAGCCTGGCTCTGGGCATCACACCTGGATTATCCCCCACCTGCTCCCAGACACCAGAAACTGCTTTAGCTCCAAACCTTGTGGGCCAAGCGAGCTCCTCTGGCAACCTGCGGGGGGACAGGAGAAGGGGTTTTTGTCAACAGGCAGCCGTGCTCTGCAGACTTGATAAATATGTGCCGGGCTAATTCGAAGCAGATTCCTGCTTTGCCACGAGCAGAATTCCTCCAAAGCCTGCCATCAAAAACATTATGTCACAGCTGTGGAGAAGCCTCACAAACAGGGGAGAAGTCGGGGTCACGTCAGGGTAGGAGTGCGGTGGAGGCCGAGGAAGCGACTCCAGCCCTGCTCCACGGCCTGGTGGAGCTTGTCATTAAGAAGGATTTCGCCGACGATTTGCAGCCAATTCCCCGGGCCTGATTGGTACTTTCTAGCTTAATGCAAACCAGTGAGGAAACCAGACCTAGTCAGGCCAAGCTGCAGGCACAAAACATCACTTGGGGCTGTGGAAATGTAACTGAAACTGGGCTGGGGTTGGAGGAGATCGTTAGGTTCCCTCTCCCCATCTCAGCAAACAGCTTTTATCTTGTCTCCCAAAATAGCAACCTGCTATCCTTCACAACAAACCGGGGAAAAAAAAAGGGAAAAGCCTCCTGAGACAGGCACAGGGAGCCGACAGAAGTGGAGCACGGAGCTGATCGAAAACAGATTCCGGCGTCAAGTCCAAAGTCAGCCCCAGCCCGTTGCTTCTTCATGGGCAGAGCTCAGAGAGCAGGAAAACAAAGTAATTACCCACGGAGCAGATTGCACTGACACTGAGCATTCACATGCTCCTGACACGGCCTGTGTTTGTTCAAAGCCCTCTCTGTTTAGTGTGGCACATCAACCGACTTGGCCTCAGGAGGCTCTGGCTCCTTTGCTTCTGGATTTATGGCTCCAGGATAAAGTGGTCCTAAAGGGGGGTGGGCTTTTGTTCTGCTTCACCCCTGCCCATCCACCTTCCCCGCTCTGATTTCTGCTCCGTCCCTCTGGTGGCCTTCCCTTGGCCTGCTCCTTCTGCAGGTCAGTGATTCATCACACAGGAGGACACAGATGTTCTTCACAAAGAAGCCTTTCCATGCAGGCTCACTTTTTTTTATCTTAGAAAAGAGGGCTGGGGATGAGGAAAGAGATGGAGAGGAGGAATAAAAGCCTGGGAATGGGGATTGCCCAGTTTCCACCAGTTTGTGTGGTGCTGCCCATGGGACACGCCAGCACCTCCAGGGAGGAGAGATCACTGCTGGACTCACTCCAGTGAGGCTCCAGGCAGGAAATTTTGGGGATGTGGAAAGCTGGGGTCTCTCTAAACAACTTTTCCATAACTATTTGGTGTTCCCTGGGCACCTTCCTTGATGGGCACAGTAGGATGTAGCCCTGAGCACACAGAGGTTGCTTTGCCAGGCTCTCTCTTGTCACTCAGCAGAACCTCACCCAAATTCCTCTTCAGCCTGTGCCTTTCTTGGAAAACATCCCCAGTCCTCCCTGAGGTTTGGAGTCCAGAGCTGAGGTGCCTTTGAGGCAGCTCCACAGAAGTTTGGGAAGAGCCCTGCACACCAAGCCAGGCCCTGCCTGGCCACTCAGCAGGACATCAGATAATTCCCAAACGTGGCAGCTGGAGTCTCAGAGATTGTCCCATGTGGGGCACCAGCAAAAGTTTTCTGAAGGAATCTCCCAGCACTTTATCTCCTCTAATTCTAAATATTCCTGAAGATAGGGCTGGCATCACTGCTTCCTTTGGGAGATGGATTGCACAGGCTGATGGAAAAACCTTGGGAAGGTTTTCTTTCCCCAGAAAGAGCAGATAAATGATTGTCCTTGCTATCAGACCTGCCCTGATTCCAGCCTCTCCTGATAACCACTCCCATTCCCAACAGTTTTTATTATTTTAGCACCTAAAAGCCCACTCATGATCCTCTCCTGATAATTCCCATCAGTTGGGCTTAAAATACTATTTTTTTCAGCTCTTGTAAAGCTTATTCTGTGCTGGGCTTAAGTTACAGGGGCTCCCAGCACTTTATTGTGAAAGTGGATGATGGAAAAAAAGAAAATTTGGGAATCGAGGATTTAGTCTGGAGATGGAGGAGGGCCATGAGTGAGCATCCTCCTGATCTGATACATCCAGGCAGAGGTTGAGTGCTGGCAGAAAAGACCAAAAACTGCTTTCAAAGAAACACACATTTGGCTAAACCACAGTGTCAGGGATTTTGAATCTTCTCTCTCTTCTCCGGCCATTTTAATGTCTCTCCAGGGGATCTGTGTTACAGTTTCCCAAAGCCTTGTGCTTAGGATGAATTACCATCATATTTTATTATCAAAGGGGAAGCTGACATAAAGGACAGTGATTTAATTGACTGGGTATTTGGAAATGCTCTTCCACTTGCTGCTATTGCCTCATGTTACATGGAAAATTGCTCTGGAAATGAATGTTCTAAGAACTGAAATAGCCAGGCCAGGTGAAGTTCAAAGTTAGCTCCCCTCAAGTGGGACTTTATTTGGAGTTCATGCAGGGCAGAGCTTTGATTTGTGTGCTGTGAATCTTCATTTACCAACTCTTTAACCTGAGAAAAGCTCATTTGCATCTGGTTGCTGTGAATTTATAGGAGTTTTACTTTTCAAGCCCCAAAGCCGTGGCTCTGAACAGTCTGGCTGCCCTAAATTGCTGTTGGAAGTTGTTCCCTGACCGAAGATGTCAGGGACTAGGTCAGCTCTCTACAGCCAGGCACCAGGACAGATTTTCCACGTGTGAAGCCAATTGTTGGACTGAACTCCAGCAAAAATTTCAGTTCCCCAAGTGCATGGAAACCTCAGGGAAATCCCTCTTTAATATTTCCTGGTGCCAGTTTAATCCTGACCTCTGCTGGCAGCCGGGCTTAGTTAGGAGCTGATGCCTGCCTAGGGTATTGCATTGCCTCCTAAACGCTGAATTAAGGCAGTTTCTTAATTACAGAAAGATAAACCCAGCCTCAAATCCCTCTGTGTCCTGCCTGGCCCACCTGCAGCTCCATCACTGTCCCCTCTGTGGGGAAGTGCCAGCAGAGTGGAGCCACCACAGATATTTCCAGTCTGCCAATATCTGTGCAGGGATGTGATTAATAAGGGGAAAATGAATATCACTTATTATAGCCACACAGAAAAGGAAATTATTTGGTTTTTTAAAAAAATCTGATTTCTTGGCACTTCATAAACAAATTATGAAAAAGGTATAAAAGTGTAGAGAAAACCCACTGAGAACTCTACTACTGCTCTAACTTTAAAAAATGTCCATTCTCCTCAACAAAACATTCACCCTGGAGTGTGGGCATCTTAGCAGGGTGTGGGCCAGCCCTTTATTCCAGGTTAAAAAGCCCAGTGTAGAGAGTAAAACCGAGTAGGAGCAGGAGGGAAGTCACTGGTGAATCAAAAGAGATTTACTGCTTGTTTTTGCCTGGGAGGACCTGGCTCATCTCAGGCTGGATTTCGGGAGTGACTGATCCTCTCTGTGCACATGAGGAGCTGGGGAATAGCTCTTGGAGCTGAGTCAGCCCAACAATTGCTTTCATTATTTGCAGCTGTACAAAAGAAAGAAGTTTGAGGGAAATCTCGAGAGGTGCCAAAAGCAGCCCCGTTGGTGTGTGAGTGTTCAGGGCTGCACACACAAAGCCCATGAATTGCTGATGGTGACTCCTCAGCCTCTCCTTTCACCTTTGATAAATGAGCAGATCTGATGAAACTCCTCCAAATAATCAAGAGATGAAACTGCAAGCGCTTTAAAGTGTCCTTAGCACCCATAGATTTGTAAGTCACTGCTCACCACGCACAAAGCACCTGCAGAGGGGGGTTCTGGTTGGGTTAAAGGCAGCCCAGAGCAGGGTTTGGACTTGGTCCAGGGTTGGTGTCTGTAGCTGTGAGGAACTGCTGGGCTGACAAACCATAAAAATCTCCAGCTCTATGCACCAGGAGTTCACCTGTGGGGACAATTCTGAGCTGGCACAGGGACTCAGAGAAGCCTGGGAATGGCCCAGATGAGGCAGGGATAGATCACAGAATATCCTGAGGTGGAAAGGTCCCTCCTGGATCATGCAGTTCAAGCCCTGGCCCTGCACAGGCACCCCAACAACCCCAAATGCTGATTGACCAAACACTCCCGGAGCTCTGGCAGCTTTGGGACCATTCCCTGGGGAGCCTGGGCAGTGCCCAGCACCCTCTGAGGGGAGGAACCTTTCCCAAAATCCAACCCAAACCTCTCCTGACACAGCTCCAGCCATTCCCTGGGTCCTGTCCCTGTCACAGCGAGCAGAAATTGGTGCTGTACCTCCTCTCCCCATTCTGAGCAAACCTTCCACCTTCCCGTTTTCCTGCCCATTGTTCTGGAGAAAGGAGAGAAACCCTGGCTATGTTCACCTGCAGAGAAATGCTGGATTAGCTCAGGCAGTGCTGGATTAGCTCAGGCAGTGCTG
>JAHLSL010000175.1:5984160-6015179 GCA_025920805.1 Petroica traversi | reverse complement strand
GGGCAGATTCAGCTCCTGTGCAGCTAAAATCCCTCATGGAAATGGGCAGATTCAGCTCCTGTGCAGCTAAAATCTCTCCTTTTCTCCCTGCCATGAGGAAACAACACACAAAATCACCAGGAGCTGCCACCTAGCCCATAATATGACCCCAAATAAGCAGCAGCCACTGTGAGTACATTCGAAGAGCCAGCCTGTTTAAGCACAACATAATCTTTAAATCAAAATTTCCCAGGACTGGGGAAAAACCAGTGCTGCTGCTGTAAATCACAGCCACTCTTCCCCACGAGTGCCACCAGCCATGCAAGGACCAGCAGGATTTTGGGGACACCAGGGAGAGGATGCTCTGGGATTGGGGATGGGGCTGACACACGAGGAAGAACCAAACCCACAACAGGCCCCAGGCTGAGATGGATGGAGGTGTTACTTGTTCTGAGTGGGATTTTTACACTTGGCCACTGCCAGAGTTTGTTCTCAGATTTTTGCCTGAGAGTGTTGAAGGAAAAAAGGCTCAAGGTAGCAGAGACTCTCACAATTTCTCTCTGTCTCACACACACATTGATTTCACAGCTTCCTGCAAGGTTCCCTTGGCTGGATCCACCACCTGGATGGTTTCCTGCAACAGAAGTTACTGAAAACAGTAAAAGAAGCAGCGGGGAAGGGAATCTCAGCTTTAGGTTACACTGACACATCTGCTCTGATTTTTGCCCCAGACTATTTAATTCTTCGTTCCAGTGAGAGGTGCATGGGCTCAGGCTGTGTAAATCCGGGATGTCTTCTGGAGTGTAAGGCAGCTTTTTTCCCAAATGCCTCCAGCTTGCTGCGTGGCTTACGAGGTCAGAGCAACCTTCCAGAGGTATTTTTAGCGTGGCAAACAGCAAACACGATGGCAATAAAGTCTAAGCAGCCCTTTAACATCTCCATAAAACCTGTGGGGACTCGAGGTCTCTGGAGTGCCCCAGGCCAATTAAATCAACATTTCCCAGCAGTTCTCCATCCAACACCTCTTTAATTTGGAGGAGCAACCTACTTTTTTTTTTTATCACCAGGTGAATAAATGGTTGTAGAGTTAGGAGCACTTCAATCCCACGTTGCTTTACGGAGGCAAAGTAAAAAATCCCCGTGCCAGGTCTGAGAAACACAAAAATGTGTGAGCACGGGATGTAACACAGGACCAGGCACTTCAGGTGATGCAGGAGCTGGGAACAGAAGGGAAATGTGATTTCTGAATGCAGGATTCCCTGGATCAGCCCCTCTGGGGGTGTCTTCCTCCTGCCTCCTCTGCCACACTCCTGGCCCAGGGGAGCTCTGGAATTCTTTGTGCTTCCAGGGCCGTTTGGGCTGTGTGGGGCACAGCACGAGGCAGCAGCCCCAGCAGGTTCGTGGGAATGTCCCTCCTCCCTTCAGCTCCGGGCTTTTGAGGTTTTTGGCCAAGATTTCCTGGTTTGTGGTAGTGGGGGTGAAGCTGCTGCTGCCACTCCCCTCTGCCAGATGTGTGAAAATCCCAAAGCAACAGCCCAAGGCTTCCCCTTCCACCAGGATAAAGCAGGGGGGGGAATGGGCAGATTTAGGGAAGAACGGGTGTGAAATCCCAGTGCTCCCTAAGAGCCAGCAGAGCAGAACTGGACGGACACCAAGGCGGCGTGGGTGACACGGTGACGTGCTGGGAGCTGTGTCCATGTGAGCTGGCTCTGCTCCCTGTTCCAGCAATCCCAGTCCTGGAGTCACCAGTGACGTGGGCAGGGTGGGACAGAGCTCCGGGTGCTCAGAAGGACGGGAAGCTGCTCTGACGTGGGGTGGGCCTGTCCCAGCCACCAGGACATGTCAGAAGGAGGGCGAGGCCGCTCAGCAGAGAGGATATTCCCACTTTTCCCAGTGCTCTCCTGCAGCCTCGTGCTGGGAATAACATCAAGAGCCCAGCTCCACGTCCGCCTCCTCGCCAGGAAGGCGACAGAGGGACGGGCAGGAACGGGGGCCAAGAGGATGTTTGTGGAAATGTCACTGGATGTCCTGGCAGACGTACTCTGGCCACTGCAGCCCTGCAGGCACTGGGGCTCTGGAGACCTTGGCTAAGTGGGAATTTCACCCAGATCCACACTCTGGGCATTGCCATCTCAGCCCTGGGTCAGTGTGTCTAGACCGGATTTGTCCCTGGCAGCAGAGCTGGGGAGAGCCAGGGGTCCTCACTGCTGCCTCAGCCCAGCAAAGGCAGTGGGAATTCTCTGGGTGAGAAGGGAGAGCCAAGCCCGTTCTCAGGAACAGCGGCTCCTCTGCAAACACACACAGAACTCCCTCTCTCTAACACCAACTTCCTCACCAGGAAAATCCGTGGGTGATCTCCCCTCAAACCCACCAGTTCCACTGAAAACCACTTTGCTACAAAAACACCTTCATCTTCATCTCCCAGGCCTGGGTGGTGCCTCTGGTCCATCCCCAGAGCACTCAGAAGGAGCTCCAGGAGCTTCCAGCATGTCCAGCTGGGAGCTCTGTGTCCTGCAGCAGGTGACACCCAGGCCCTGATTTTTGTCCTGAACTCCACAGAATTGCATTTTCCACAGGTTGTGCTCAGAGATCTGGCAGTAGAGGGGTCAGGTAGGGGGAATGTGCATCCTCTGCCCTGCTGGCTTCATGTTCTGGCTGCTGTCACTTGGAGAATTGGAAAAAAACATGTCCTGAGCAGATATTCCCAGATTTTTAACCTGATTAGTTTCAGACCCTTCACAAAAATCAAGACTGAGTCAGTGTTGATTAAGCAAGAAAGGTGATGCGAAATTACAGAAATCTCCCCCCTCTCTCCACGCAGCCTCAGTGCAAGGAAATACAAGTTAATTTAGCTGCTAAAATATGCAAAGCCTGGAACAAACATATAATTTTATCTGATGCTTTCTAATGCTTGAAGCAGCTAAAACACAGCATTATAAAAACAAACTGGTGTTCAGGCAGCGTGGCAGAAGGAAAATTCAATTTTTCCCCAGGAGCTTGCTGCACTTCCCAAGGAGTATTTTAGTAATGTCTGGGGAACAGCGTGGGGTGATCCAGCTCCATTTCTGACAGCTGGAAGTGCAAACACCCAACGGCCTTTACCATTTATTTGGGAATGGCAAGGCTGGGAGAACCAGCAGTGACTGGCCAGAAGGAAGGCCTAATTTTGCCCGAATCCAGCGGCCTTTACCATTTATTTGGGAATGGCAAGGCTGGGAGAACCGGGAGTGACTGGCCAGAAGGAAGGCCTAATTTTGCCCGAATCCTGAGTAATTTGGGTGTGTTGTGCTGGCAGGGGAGCCCCGTCTGTGAGCTGGCAGCTGAAGGAGGACAACCCGCGGGTGCACGTGGGCGGCTGCCGCGACGCCCCCGGGCCGAGCTGCAGCCAGCTCGTGCTCAGGAGAGCCATGGCCAACGACACTGGGTACCTCAGCTGTGCCCTCAACAGCAGCCCCGAGCTCCTGGCCAGGATCTACGTCTTCGTCCAAGGTAAGAATTCCATTTTTTAAAGTTGTGTGGGGCCGCGGGAGCTGCGTGAGGCAGGACCGGCGGTGAGGGGGTTCCAACTCCCCGCAGGCCCAGGAGGGAGCAGCAGCTCTGACACTCTGAACAGAACAAATAAATCTGGGGTTTCATGGCAGCTGAGTTCTCAGGGATGGGGATGTGGGCCCCACAATTTAGGAAGGTCATTGAGACTCTTGAACACGTCCAAAGGAGGGCAATAAGGGTGGTGAGGGGCTTGGAGCACAAACCCTGTGAGGAACAACTGGGGCTGTTCAGCCTGGACAAAAGGAGACTCAGAGGTGACCTTGTCACTCTCCACAGCTCCCTGAAGGGTGGCTGTGTCGGCTGGGGTTGCTCTCTCTCCAGGCAGTCACGGACAGAACCAAGGACAGCCTTAAACTGCGCCAGGGGAAATTTAGGTTGGATGTCAGGGATTTTTTTTTACTGAAAGAGTGATAAAGGACTGGAATTGTCTGCCCGGGGAGGTGGTGGAGTCACCATCCCTGGATGGGTTTTAAAAAGATTGGATGTGGCACTCGGTGCTGTGGTTTAGTGGAGGTGTTGGGGCAGGGGCTGGAATCGATGACCTTAAAGGTCTCTTCCAACCTGGTGATTCTGGGATTCTGTGGACCAGAGATTATCCATTCTGTTCAGTTGCAGGAGCTGAAAGCTGGATTGTCCCATCATTTTAGTGTTCCCAGTAACATTCACCGACTTCCTTAAACATCCTTTCTTTTCCACAGAATCACAAAATCACCAGGTTGGAAGAGACCTTTAAGATCATTGAGTCCAACCCCTGCCCCAACCCCTCCACTAAACCACAGCACCGAGTGCCACATCCAATCTTGTTTAAACCCATCCAGGGATGGTGACTCCACCACCTCCCAGGCAGACAATTCCAGTACTTTATCCCTCTTCCCATAAAAAACTTTCTCCTAACATCACATCCAACCTAAATTTCCCTCTGTGCAGCTTAAGGCTGTGTCCTCTGAGATGAAATTCTTCAATCCTGAAGGGTTTTGCTTTTCCAAAGATTCATCCTGAATGCCCAAGCCCTCTCTCTTTCCCTTCCTCCCCAGGAATGGTCCTTCCCAACAGGATTCTTTTAATTCCTTCCCTCCTACACATTTGTCCTTGCATCTGTGAGACATTCCTAGCAGAGCTGGGTGACTGCATGGGGCACATTTTATTGTGAAAAATGTCCCATTGCTCATTTTTGTTCCCTTTGAGCCGCCTCTCCCCCACGTGTCAGAATCATTGGGTTCAGATCCAGGAATAAATGGGAGCAGGGACTTCACAGGAGCATCCTCTGTGATTAAGTGAATGCAACCTATTGCAGAACCATTCCAATAATGGGAGTTTTTGTTGGAATATTCCTCCAAAACGCTGCGGTTTTTTTGGTTTTTTTTTCCAAATCTACTTGACAAATGCCTTACTAAACACTGAATCATCTTGGGTCTTCTGAGCTGGGATTGTGACTCCTCAGATGAAGGAGCTGACTTTGATTGCCTTGAATAGGGGATGACAAGAGCTCCTCTGGTGCTGAATAGGCTCAGCCCTCACTTCCCCACAAACATCCATGTGGATGAATTAATTCCATTTTCCGAGTAAAAGCTAAAATATCGTTCTTTGAATCCTCTTACACAAATTCTGGAGAGGCAGTGAGTTTGCCTGATGGTATTTGCAGAGGGCTGCAGACCAGAAAACACAAATCTCTCTGGGTAGCTCTGACTCAGGGTCTCAGGGTGTTGCTGATGATGCTGAACCAACACGAGGAGGGATTTCCATCCCCCTGGGGACTCTGATTTGCCCACACAGCTGAATTCAGCTTCGGCACCTCCAGGTGAGCACACCTGCCCGATTCATGGGGGTGACACTTTCCTGCCTGGTGAAAATCACCCCTTTCTACCCTTTTCCTGCTTTCCCAGCAAGTTTTCCTCTAATTGGAAAGTGGCTTTTTGGCGTTATTTCTTAGTTCCTGAAGTCATTTTTTTTCTCCCTTTCTATTTCCTTTCTCTGTTTTTTGTTCTTGGTGCTCTGAGCCCTGGCTGCTTTATCCACCCTGGTTCTTGTGCTGAGCTGTTTCCTTTTCCCATTACACCCAGCTCAGATGCCCCAGGTCCAACATTGTTAACCCAGCCCATCCCACACTCCAGGAAACTCAGTTCTCTCTCCTGATTCAGTGCCCTGGCTGCCTACCCAGCCCCGAGTTGCTCTATGGCAGGAGCACGTGCAGGAAACCTTTTGGGGATCTTTTGGGACTGCCTGAGCACTTTCCTGAAGAAAATATCCCAAGTTATGAAATGCCCTCGCTGGGGATGCTCTTGGAACAGAGATGATCTAAAAAAAAAGAAAAAAAATAAAATAAATGGCAGGATGTCCTCCTGCTTGCCAAGGTTCTCGTGAAAAACAGCACAAAATCACCCTCTCAGGTGCACTTCAATTGTGTCCCACGTCCTCCCTGCTCTAAAAGCCACTCAGATTCCTTGGCATTGTGAAAAATGAGGCCCGGGCTCCTGTTAAAATGTAAAGGTTTAATAAAAGACAATAAAGGACAAAATAGAGCAAAAGGTGACAATGCCCAGGATGCTGGGTACCCTTGGCACTGACTTAGGAGTTCACTTGCTGTGGTGAGAGACTTTCTTTATATACTTTTCTTATTGCACCAGCCTATTGCATATTCATAGATAATTCTGCACATTCAAACTTTTCCCCAAACTATTTTCCATGCTCCAGGAACTCGTTAGCCTGGCTCCTCCTTGGCTCTGCCTTTCCAGAGCAGTTCAGTCTCTTCTGGAGAGCTCAGGATCTCCCTTTGTCCATCACTCCCAGCAGATGTTGTTGTTGGTAGAGATGTCCTGTGCCTGGTGCTGTCACACCCATGTTTATCCTACTGAGCAGGTGCTTTATTGTAAGTTAGGCACATTTTAACACAGCTGGATTAGTTATTTTTTAACTTTATCTAAGTTAGAACAAAGGAAAAAAGCATTTAGTAATCATTATGTTTTTATAATAAAAGCTACTTCTATAAGGATTACCATTACACATGATATTCATTTTGACACTTGCAAGAAGCCAATATTACAATATGTATTTATCACAGCTTGAAAAGCCATGAAGGAAACTGGGGGGGGAAATGGTCCAGCCCGTCCTGAGCCCCCCAAAGCAGAGCTGTGCCCCACAGCGCAGTCAGGAACCCCAGGATCTGGCCTGCCAGGCTGAGGAAGCTGCTTGGCCCTGTGAAATGGAGCTATTTGTACCTGAGCTTGGATCTGTGCTCAGGGCATGCTCTTCCTGCCTTTCAATTCCTGTTGGGAGCCAACAGGCTGTCCTGGGGACCAGGAAACTGCTCTGGATTGAACAAGGAGCTCAGAGCACATCTATGGGTTGTTTTTTATTTTTTTCAATATTTAATTGTCTTTTGAAGGAAATTGCTGTGGCAGTGCCTGGGCAGCACTGAGAAACCCATCAGCTGTCTCCAATCAGAGATCCCTGGCAGTGGATCCCTCCCAGGTCACCAGGACCCAAAGCTCAGCTCTGGGGATGTTCTGTGGAGAGAACAAGTGCTCAGCGGGGTTTCTGTGAGGCCGAGCCAGGTGGAGGCAGAAAATATGGAGCCAGCCCCTGAGGGCTGGAGGTTCCTCTGAGCTTACAGGCCATTTTTGCCCAAAAAAAGGAAGGGGAATGGTATTTTTCCCTTCATTCCTGGCTTGACACCGAGATGAGAACATGATTGTATCGGAAGCTCTGCTCCTTGGCCATTATTTCCTGTGCTGGCTCCTGTTTTCCCAGGCTCCCTGGAGCATCTGTGAGCTCTGGCAGGACCTGGCACTCGCAGTGGGGTGGTGGGGCCGTGACCCTGCACACCCTGGGGTCAGCAGGGGCAGCTGCCACCCCTCAGCTGTGCCCTGGCACTCATGAGCTCAGCAGCTCCATCCTGAATTTATTGTTCCCGAGGCCTTTTCTGCCTCCTGCTGCAGCTGCGAATCCCAAGGATCATAATTAAGGAGGAGGACAACCCCTTCTCCTGTTGCTCATCTCCTTGCTGGAAATAGAGAGGAGCCCAGGGCTGGAACAGAAATAGTTGGGGAGTTTTTAACTTGAATTCCATCGCAGCTCTGGGGGATGATCTGACTCCCATCTGCCTGGTGCAGTTACCCCTCCTGACCAAGGGTACCTCCCTGTGAGGAATAAACTCATTTATTGCAGCCTTTGGGATCCCTGTGCCAAGGCTGTGTGAAAATGTCCTCTTGACTATCCTCAGTGTGTTCTCCACTTTATCCTTATGTTAAATCCAAAACACAGCACTGTTCCAGCTAGAAAATACTGACTCCATCCCAGACAAAACCAGGTCAGCATCCACCCCTTATTCCGTGTCTTTTCCACTATGCCAGGTCCCACATCCCACATTTTCCAACACCCCGTTGCCTTTCCTGTCTCACACACAGACGCAGTTCCCAGCACATGTAAAATTCAACATGGCTTAGAGAAGGAGGAGGGGGGAAAAAAAATACAATCCAAGCAAAGATTCATTCCACCTTCCCAAAGGGCTTCCCCAGGCTCTGGTCTAGACAGGAGTCAGGATTTGCAGCTCTCAACTGTTTGAAATCCTGTCAGTGTCAGCAAAGTCAGAGCCCTGGGGGTGGCAGCCGGAGGAGCTCCTGGCTCAAATCCTGCTCCACATTCCCTGGGCAGCCCCCACAGACAAGGATCTGCCACACCTTTTGTGGCCCTGGGTGAGTGATCAGAGCAAGGAACGAGCCCACCCAGCCCTGCTGCCTCCACCCTGTGTGACTTTGGTGCTGAGGTCACTGGATGGGCTCATCCTGCCAAACAGCGGCTGGAAATGTTCATTCAGGTCTCTAGTCTGGGGTTCCTGCCCACCCCCAGTGGCATTGGCTTTGTAGGGCTGAAAGAGGCACCTCCTCAGTGCACGGGGCCAGCAATGTCCTTCAGCATCTTCAGTGCAAAGCAGGGCTGATATTATTGTAGGAAAATGAATCCACAAACAGCAGAGGTTTCTGTCCAAAAAGGAGACAGAGGAGTCCTGGAACTTTATTGGAATAAAGGCAGAGCCCATGGGCCATTTCCCCTGGGCTCTCTCAGGTTTTTGGAGGGCACAGCCTCCTTTTTACCCTGATTCCTGCCTGTCCCTCTCTCTTTCCCCATGGGCTGAGGGATTCCAGAGGCTCAGACTTCCCAAAAACACCCAGTACCTGAGACCCCCCTCTAATGTGTAATTCCCCCTCCTTTGTCCTTCCCTTGTGTCACTCAGTGAATTCCTTATGGAATTTATGGATCTTCTCATTGTTCCTTTCACCTTCCAATATTCAATTTTATTTATCTGCAGACCTTTGGTTTGTCTGTAAATGCAAATTTCCCTCATTCCATTCATCAATCAGTGGAATCCCCCCCCATTGTTTCTTTTATGTCTCAGTGCTGGTTTTATCCACTGGCAAGACCCACAGTTTGTTTGTGAAGACAAATTCCTCATTCCTTTAATTCTGTTTCTTGAAGCAATTATGATAGAGCTGTTTTTTTAAAAAACTGCCTCAGAAACACCAGTCCCACCTCTGACTGCATCTGGCACAAATTGCCGCGGGTGAGCCCAGTGCTGGGGTCTGATTCCCCAATTCCTGCTTGTCCCAGAGTGGCTCACCCTGAACTCACAGACATTTTACCAGAGAACATTTGAGCAGTGTCTGCCCACCCAGAGCCACCAGCTGCTGGTGTTTCACACCTCAGTGTGAGTCAGGAGCACACAGCTCTGAGGGACTCATTTGCTTTGGCTCTCAGCTCTGCTGTTCCAGAACCCCAGAAGGTGCCCCTGAGAAATCTGAGTTCTGGCTCCATCTAAAGCTCATGTGGGCACTGTTGGGGAAGATGAAATAGGAAAGCCTTATAGATATGATTACCTTGCAAAAGATGCTGAAAATATGGAAAGTAGAATCGAAATTGAGATGAAGACAAGGTTTGAGTTGAAGAGTAACTAAGAAACAATGGCAGAGCTGGCTGAAGGGAATCCTCCTTCTGGATAGAACAATGCCCTCTGCCCAGGCAGGGCCAAAGGGCAGAGCAAACCCTGCCTGCCTGGGAGAGATTCCCAAAAGCAGTTTTTTTAAGGTTTAAAATATAACCCGGTATGGTAATGTGATGATTCTTATAGGTTGCATGCAAATATTGTAGAGTTTGTAGCTTGTTTCAGATTGGTTAAAGGGAATTAGAATATTCAACAGAGAAGATGATTTATTGTATTGTAAATGGCAAATCAGCCTCTTTTTGCTCTCTCTTTTTGCCTCTTTCTCTCTCTCTCTCTGGCCTGCTCTGAGCTGTGTCTTGCAGCCCAGCAGCCTCTGACACCCACGTTCTTTCACAATAAACTCCCATGCTCTAAACCCATCTTTAGAGATCTCTCGTTTCTATTTTACCCCTATAACCAAATCCCACAGACTTAAATCCTACACCAGCGTGAGTGCCACAGCGCAGTCCTGCCAGGAGCCTAGAGCTGAAAATCAAATTTTAAGCAGGACAGACAATTATAGGGGAGCACAAGTCCTGCTGAGGCAGAGGGAAAAGGGGGATGCATCCAAGCACGGCTTGTCCTGCTGGAGCATCTCCCTGCTGGTCAGCTCCAGGGAAGGGCAGGAACTCTGTCACAGAGAATAGGAGAGGTGGAGGTCACATCATTCACTTCCTTATCACCCAGCCCAGGGATGAGCAGCCTGTGTCCTCATCCCTTTCCCACCAGGAGAAGTCTGAAGAGGCTGGAAGTGCATGGAAACACCCCTCAGATGAGATCATACTTTGGTTCTGACATTCTTGGAGCTGATTTCTGACAGTTCAAAGATAATCTAAAAGCGAGAAGCACAACTGAGGGGCCAGGGCGACAGCTTTGGGCTTTTCCCAAGATACCACCGGTGGGAACAGAGCTGGAGCTGCATTTCTCCTTTCCTGTGAGGCTGCAGACAGCTGCCCTGGCTGCCCGAGCCCGGGCCAGCTGAGAGGGGCAGTGCTGGGCTGAGTGCCCTGCACTGCAGGGGCTGTCCCTGTCCCAGCAGTGCTGGGAGTTGGGCTGCACACCCCAGCACAGAACACAGGCTGTGCCCTGGGCAGGACCCCCGAGGATTCAGGGGAAATCCAAGGGAAAAGCAGGTGCTTTTAGCTCTGATTAAAGACATCCAAATCACATCCTAAAGGGTCTCACTTTAAAGCAGAGGAGCCTTGGAGTGAAGTTCCTGGCGCTGTCAGTGACAGCTCCTCACAGCCCAGCAGGAAGAGGAGCCGATCCCTCCTCATGGATCAGGAATTTCTAAAGGAAAGCCCAAAATCGCACACGCTTCCCCCACTGCTTCCTTCCTGCTTTTTATCCTCTCAGTGGCTGCTAATTGCTGAGCCTTCCCCAAGGTGCTCTCAATGGGACTTCAGGTACAGCTGGGGAATATTTTCTACAGAGTCATAGCCTGCCTGAAGTCTGGTGGGGGAGTCAGAATTTATAAATTCTTCTGCTGCTCGAA
The DNA here is from genome assembly GCA_025920805.1 of Petroica traversi. Classification (NCBI taxonomy): domain Eukaryota; kingdom Metazoa; phylum Chordata; class Aves; order Passeriformes; family Petroicidae; genus Petroica; species Petroica traversi. Next base: position 6,004,182 of record JAHLSL010000175.1, on the reverse strand, counting down.
ACTTAATTCCAGACAAAGCACGGGAGGCTTCTTTTTCTGTGGTGTTTTGTTGGGATTTTAAAAAAGATAAATCTTTCTGTTTTGCCTTTATTTGCTTGGCAGTGGGAAGCTTTTTGCTTCTACAAGTTTTGAAGTAACACTTTTTAGAGCAATACTCCTTTTTCTCTACAAATATTCCTGTGTTTTTAACAGTAATCTCCAGGGGAAGAATGCATTTCATTTGACCAAAACAGAATGCTTCATGTTGACTCAGAATGGCTTCTGGGGCTTTTGCAATCACTTTTGTTTTGCCTAAAGAGAAAATATTCTGCTTTCTGTTTAATCTAAACATTCCACCACCAATTCTTTTCATTGGCCTGCCAGGCAGAAAGGTCTTTTATTTTCAAAGATCCACCTTCAAATCAAGTGCCTTTATAGGAGTTACTCCTGTACCTCGAGGCAGCTTTGATGGGTCACCAGGGGGAATTCAGCAGGCCAGGCTGTTTCCTTGTGAAGCTTTCCAAAATGCTGTGCCCGAAGTGTCAGTGCACTGCTAATGCTGCTATTACTGTAAAAAGCAGGTTTTTGACCTTGATGAAGACAAACTTCATGGGGATTATGTCAAAACATGAACTTAAAGAACCCGTGAAGCTCTGCCCAGGCTGCCCAGCTTAGGTATGGCTGAGTGAAGAAAATAAACGGTGAGGGGGAGAGAATTATCTTTAGCTGGAACAAAGTGAGAGGCAAAATGAGAACGTTCAGGAATTTCACAGGCAGTGAAAGGCTGTCCTCAAAGGCCATTTAGTGCTCATCACCCCCGTGGGCTGACAGCTCCTGAAGGGAGAGGCGATGTCAGCGCTGGGGCTTGGGCTGTGAGACAAACACCACCAGACAAATTGGCTGTCACTGTGCAGGAGACACGGGCAGCAGTGAAAAGCACCCAAAATCCTGAATAAAATCTCTGTGCGCGTGTCTGGAGGAGGTTTCAGAGGCACAGGCAGGGAAAAAAAGAGATGTAGGAGAGATTGAACCTACTGCACACTGAGGGCAGTGCTGAGGGGCTGAAATCCCTTGAGTTCAGGAGGATGGGGCTGTGATGCCTCTGACAGGGGGATGAGAGTGGAGAGGGACCCCTGTTCTGCAGGTGGCACTGAACAAAGAGCAGGTGTCACAGGGAGTCCTAGACCCGTGTCCTGGGCCCATGTCCTGGATCTGTCCTGGACTCATGTCCTGGACCTGTGTCCTGGATCCATCCTGGATTTGTGTCCTGGACCCGTGTCCCAGACCTGTCCTGGATCTGTGTCCTGGATCTGTGTCCTGGATCCATGTCCTGGATCTGTCCTGGACCCATGTCCTGGATCTGTCCTGGATCTGTCCTAGACCCATGTCCTGGATCTGCCCTGGACCCGTGTCCTGCTGTCACTGCAGGGCTGTGAGGGGACAGCTGAACTTGCCCATCTGAGCTGGAAGGAGCCTCCCACAGCTCATCTCCAGCAGCAATTATCTCCTCCTGGACACAACGAGCATCCAGACACGAAGGGCTTCCCCGTCTGGAGGAAAGCAATGTTCTGGCAGACCCCTGACCATGGGTCACATCTGTGAGCTCTGGGCTCACCTCCCAGCCTGGCTGTCCCGGGGCTGGACAGTCCCTTCCTGCCCATCCCGCTGCCACGGCCGAGCTGTTTGTGTTCCCTCTCCAGCCCTGGGCCCTGAGCTTCCTGCAGACCCCACTGACCTGGGACACGCAGTCTGAGAGCCAGGGGAAGGGGCCTTGTCCTCGCCCCCGAGCTGGGGCTGCAGAAAAGTCCCCAGAGTGCTTTAGCTCGTGTCTTTCTTCACATGGAATGAGCTTTGCAGTCCACAGAAAATCATTCTTTTTTAAATTATCCTCTGGGAATTGCTGGGGGTTTCTTTCTGGGTGAGGTTCTTAGGGATTTCACCTTCCCATAGTGTGCCAAGCTACAGGGAGATATTCTGTTTTCATGAAGGGTTTCTTTGCTGAGAAATTTCCCCTCAGAGTTTTCAGTGCTGGTGACTGTGGCAGGGACAGCACCTGCATTTCCCATGCCACAGCTCTCCAGATTGCAACGCTTGAGTGCAGCTGATTTACACCACCTGGAACTGGAGATCCTCCTCCAGGCCAAGGTTATCATTTTTTAGAGAAAAGTGACCCTGTCCCTTTTGTTTCAAGAAGTTCTGTATCTGAGGGACGTTTTTTACAAGGAGCCAACTGATTGCTGGTGGACTGGAGGTGGTGAGCACGGGTGTAAAGCTGGCAGTGACACTCCTGATGTCCCAGCAGATCATTTTTCCACGCCACCGTCAGTCTGAACTACTGAGGGGGTTCCATGAAAGATCCATTTTTCTGTCTGCACAAACCATAACAAAGGTATCAGCTGGCAGCTGATTAGCTCAGAATTTATCCTTTGTCATTCTGTTAAGCCCCCCCGAAGCTGAGCCACTTTATATTTTGCTTATCTGCTAAGTGAGCAGTCCAGCTGCCTGGAAAGTGCTGGAAGGCCTCTCCTTCCCAGTGGCTCCTGCTTTGGAGGGGGTTTGGAGCAGCTGGAGCAGGACACAGCAGGTCTGAGCTGCTCTCTCTGTCCTGTGCTTGGTGACTGAGATTCTTGGGGCTGTCCCATCCCTGGAGGTGTCCAAGGTGAGCTTGGATGGAGCTTGGAGCAGCCTGGGATGGTGGAAGGTGCCCCTGCCCATGGGAAGGTTGGAACTGGATGAGCTTTAAGGTCCCATCCCAAACCATTCTGGGATTCTGTGACTTTTGGAGAGAGTTCCACAGTTAAGGAGGGAAACAAAGCCCCCCTGGCCTCAAGGACAGACACAGGTGCCTGATCTTCCCCTGCAGCTGCCTGGCCCTGTCACTGCAGGGTCACTGTCTCCTGATGGCCACAGCACAGCCCTCCCCTCCTGGCTGAGCCCTCGTGTCAAACCACGGCAGCAGCCTCACTCCAGGAGCTGGAATTACAGAGTATTCCAGGTTGGAAAGGACCCTCAAGGATCATCAAGGCCAGATCTTTAATGAATGGCCCAAACAGGGATCAAAACCACAACCTTGGCTTAATTAGTGATGCCTTTTTCCTGGTGTTATGAAAATGAAGCCAGACACTGTTAAAGGGGTTGAGGGTCGTTAGCTCGGGGTTTAATTAGGATCCTGTTGGATGCATCCCCTCCCCCAGGTGACACAATGCACACCCCCAGCAGTCACACACACAAGTTGCAGCCCTCACACAGCAGCAGATGCCACAAGGGAGCCCAATGCTGGGGCTGGGCTGGGCTCAGCTGGAGTTTCCAGAATCTGTCCTGCCAGGGGCCCTTGGCTTCCTGAGGCAGCAGAATGTTTGGTGTCCCTGGCTCTGCAGCTCTGGGCTGTTCAGCCTCAGGGCCTGCAGGGCACTCCCAGAGCACCGAGCACCAGATTAAGTGAAGGGTTACAAGTGTGCATGCTGATGCTTGTGGATACACAGAACTGTGTAAAAGGGATATAAAAGAAAACACAAAAATCATTCTGGCATCATTAGCACCCTGCTCTGACCAACTGGGCCAATCCCAGCGGCTCCACAGATATCCCACCCACAGGTATCTCACACAGGTATCCCCACACAGGGATCCCACCCACACAGATCTCCCCACACGGGTATCCCCACACAGGTATCCCACACAGGTATCCCACTCACACAGGTATCCCCACCTGTTCAGGAGCTCTGATATTGCAGATGCAAAGGGAGGGAAAAGCCCTTTCATAGGAACTCTCCAGGCTTGGGTATAAATTGGACAAAGCCCAGTGATAACAAATCAGAGATAACACCAATCACAGAGATAACACAAATCACAGCCGTCTGTTCCAGGACACCTCACTGGCTTAGCAAAGAGGAGAACCCATAAAATATAAAAGCTTTTTATCGTTTATTTTATTTTTTCCCCCAAAACGAGTGAGAATGATGCCCAGGAGATCCCAACACCCACAAGTGATTAACAACCACCACAGCTGAAGTCATCCTTTCCTTTTCCCAATCTTTATCACTCAGAAACTGCCTCCTGCTGCTGTTAAGTGCACGCTGATTTTAAGACACCATCAAGATTTCAGAGAGTGATGGTAGAAGGGCAGATTTATTTATTTTGGCTCCCAGTTCAGATTGGAGCTTATCTGGGATGGTTTATCTGCCGCCCTGGTTGGACATGTGGCAATGCAGGAGCTGCCTGCTATTAAAATTCAATTAGGGCTGAAATACAGCTCCTGTCACACCCCCTGTAAATCCCTGCTTCCCTTCCCATCAGGTGAATCAGTGGCACCATACCTGTCCTATTTGCAGCTGGAAAAAAAGTAGATTAATTTCAGGGCTCTTGTGGATCTGAAAATTTGGTGGAGATGAATTTTGGAGTTCAGGAGAGATGGTGGAGAATGGGGTTAAATAATTATATTTTTTTTCCCTGAGCAGGAAATATATTTGAGGGATTTTACTTTGTTTTGACTAAGATGCATCGATCACTGCACGGTTCAATATTTTAGGATTATTTAATATTTGCTTAGCTGCCTTCTTTTGATTTATATTACTCCTTAAACCAACATTGCTATTTTGAAATTCTTTCTAAAAATACTGGCAGAAATAGTTTTAAATTTGGTGCTCCCATCTTTTCAGTCAAAATTTGGTCCTGAACTGGGAATAGTTTGGTATCAGGAATCTCTTTTTTTTCTCCCAGCAAGTTTCCTCTTGGCCTGCATCTTTATCCATCCATCCCATGTCCTTTTCCATCCATTTTATACCTTGGTTCATCCCCTGTCACGTGGCACATTCCTTGTTCTCTCCTTTTCTCTGCAGGACAAGAAATAATTATGATCATATTTCCCCTGACACTTTTTGCCCTTTGTTACAAATACACAAAAATCCACTTTCTCTGCTTGTTCCTATTACAAATAACCCAAAGATCTTCTTTTAATTACCCAGTGGCTTTTTTTAAATACAGCAAAAATAAAAATATTGTCATATTTGATACAGTGGTTCAACTGGAGAGGGATTAAGCAGCTCAGGGACAAACATTAAAAACATTTTCATAATGTGACTCAGTGGGAGAATTTAGCATTTTTGGGAAAGTGCATGAGACATTGGACTCAGTATAAATATTTCCTATTTGTTCTGGGGCTTGGACCAAGCGACAAAGTTGTGGTTCAAAGATCAGGTTTCTCAGCTCAGGGCTTGATTAGAACCAGGGCCTGTCTGGCCAGAAAGTTCAGATGTTATCTGAAACTTCCTAAATGTGGGGAGATTAGAGACCTCATGTTTTAATTCTAATTAATCTCTCTCACATTAAATTTCCTGCGATTCCCTCACTCCAAAGCACTGCCAGAATAAACCAGTGGCATGGAAGTAAAGCTGGCATGGAAAACAGCACTGGAAATGAGAGAAATGATCCAGATTTTGGGTCTGTGTCTGCCCCAGGTTCAGTGCTCCTGCCCAGCCCCAGCCCCAAACAAACCCCACATCCCTGGTCCTTGCACCGTGGCTTTTGTAAAACACCATCATCACCTCACCCGTGGCCTTTCTGTCACGCACAGAGCTCCAATCAACACTTGCTCTCCTCCTGGTGAAGCCCATGGTGGATTTTATCCGCTAAGGATAGAATTCCCAGTTCTCAGAGCTAAAATGGAGCTCCAAACCCCACCAAAGGCAGCAGGGCCACTCTGCTGTGCCCACCTTGGTGGGCTTGGGGGTGAAACTGGGCTGGGCTGTGGGGAAAAGGAGCTCCAGCTCTGCACTGAGCTGGTTCTCTGAGGGTTCATTCCCGGTGACAGTGATGCCTTTTTCCTGGTGTTATGAAAATTAAGCTAGACACAGTTAGAGGGTTGGGGGTCATCACCTCTCTTCTGTGCCTTCCTGTGCTCAGTCCTGGAGCCCCGGTCACAGCTCCATGGAATGCCAGCAAAAAGCAGGGCCAGGCAGGGATGTTTCTCAGCCCAAAACTGTGAGTTTTGGGGTCCCTTTGTCCCTTTGAGGTCGCCAATGACTGATGCCTTTTTCCTGGTGTTATGAAAATGAAGCCAGACACGGTTAAGAGGGTCAGGAGTTGTTACCTCAGTATTTTAATGAGGATCCCGTTTGATGCATCCACTTCACCCAGGTGACAGCGTGGCAAATGCACCCCCGTCAGTCACACACACCAGTTCTAGACTTTACACAGCACAGATCCAACAAGGGAGCCCAATGCTGGGGCTGGGCTGGGCTCACCCCGAGTTTCCAGAATCTGTCCTGCCAGGGGCCCTTGGCTTCCTGAGGCAGCAGAATGTTTGGTGTCCCTGGCTCTGCAGCTCTGGGCTGTTCAGGCTCAGGGCCTGCAGGGCACTTACAAAACACTAAGCACTGAACTAAGGGAAGGGTTACAAGTGTGCTGATGCTTGTGGATACACAGAATTGTGTAAAAGGTGTATAAAAGAAAAGGAAAAATCATTCCGGCATCAACAGCACTTAGGCATTTCCATGACATTCCTTGAGCAAAGGCTGTTGTCATTTGTCAAGAACACACGTTGATATCCCCGGGTGAAGGACAGGAGGGCTCCCAAGGTCTAGAAGTACCTTGGCATCTCAAGTTGGTAACCCATGAAGTTTTCCACAGAAAAGCCCCATTCTGGGCAACTTTTGGATGAGCCTGGGGCTGAATCCAAGGAATTTCCATTGGCCCTAATCCCTGTGTGACAGTGGCAGGATGTCACTGGGTGTCCTCAATCCAAGGGCAGTTCAGTGCTCACTTCACTGCACTGCCCTTCCAGTGGCCGAGCAGGTTTTTCCAGCACTGGTTTTCCAAATCCATGTTCTTTTCCCTGCAGACTACAGGAATCCCTTTGTGAAGATGCACCCGGAGCACCCCGACGTCGTCTACATCGTGGTGGACAAGAAAACCGTGGTGATCCCCTGCCGGGTCACCTCGCCAGACATCAGACCCAAGCTCACCCAGGTGAGAGATGCCTTCAGGGAAGCTCAGCTCAAGGTCTGGGTTGCCAACACAGTGGGGAAAACCACAAATTTAGATGTGTGAAGCTGGGTAAATTAAATTAAAAATATTTAAAAACTCAATTAAAAATTCAAAGATGCTGAAAATACAGAAAAAATTAGTTCTTGCAGTGTTGAGCTGGGTGCAGAGATGTTTTGGGGATTAGGCTGAGTTTATCATGTATTTTTTCATGTTGTGGCTTGGTGTTCCTCCATAAACTGGCAGAGGGAGATGACAAAGCACGATTTTCCTTCCAAATTCTTTGTGTGGCTCTCTGAAAGCTTCTCTCCTTTGTTCCTTGAACCTCCTCAGAAAAGCTGCCCACTTTTCTTCAGTTCATCAATTCAAACCAAGTTTCAGCCTTGGGAATAGATGGCTCCAGCATCCCTTTGGCAGCACTTCCACCTGAATGTCAAGGTTACAGCACGGGCTGTGCAGGCCAGGGCTGTTTGGGACAATAAAAATGGAAATTTAAGGTCTGGGCCCTGATCAATCCACGGAGTCACTCATTTAAAGGGCGTCAGAACTGCTCTCCAGAGCAGCCTGTCATGGAGTGAGGATCAGGACTGAGGTCTCCTGGCTCCCATCCTGCATTTTACATCAGGAATTCTGCGCTTTTCCATTCCCCTGCCAGGCTGGTGGCTCAGGAAATCCTACTGGGAACAGGAGCTCATCCTGTGCCCCTTTCCCAGCCTGTTCTGGAGGGGCTGTGAGGGATCTGAGAGGGGTCTGAGCTCCTCGTGGCAGCTCCATGCCTTGGATGTCCCCTTCTCCTGGGGGGACAGCACATGGAGTCACAGGGGACTGGGACAGAGCTCCAGCCCCTGCTGGGACATTCCCAGTGGAGGTGCAGAGGGACAGCAGGGGCGTTATGGCTCTGAGATCTCTGTTTTGAAATCTTATCAGCAGGAATCAAAGTGGGGAACGAGGCTCCTCTCCAGTTATCACGTTGGGCTGGATAAGTGTTACCTCCTTGGCTATAAAAATGAAAGATCCCCATCTGATTTGAGCCTGCTCCCACCAAATTCATGGCTGGAGTGGTGCTGCTGACCCTGGCACCATCAGGGTGGCCTTGGAATTCCCATTTAACCCCTTATTTTCGGGCAGCCCTGCTCTTCCTGCCTCCCAGCCAAATTCCCAGTAATTTCTCTGAACACAAACTGCAGCCTGGCTGCTGGAACGAAATCTCCACCGAAATCTCTGCCACAAAAAATTGTCCCCAGAAGATCTCCCCTCCAACGGGAGCTCAGGGCAGGCAGGCAGGGGTTGGGACAGCTCCCAAAGGAGCACTCCAGGGCCAGTGATGCCTTGGAGGGGCTACCTGGAACAGAGGCTGGACAGAATTAAAAGAATAAAGTGGGCATTTATTAAAAGCCCGTCAAAGGATACACCTTGGGCAGTCAGAAACCTTCCAGAGGCTACACCCAAGATGGACAATGGTCACGAGTTTTTCAGAAAATGCTACGTGTGGTCATATCAGGGGTTATTCCTCCCATTACAGCTCCAGGTAATGAGGTCACATTCCCCCAGTTGAACCCCTCCAATTCGCTTTTGTTTATACATTCAGGGCCTGAGGCTGTGGGTGTTCCTGAATGTCAGGCCTAGAGGGGTTGTTTTGTCTGAGCAAAACGTGAAGACAGTTAATAATGCTCTGTATGGAGTTTAGAGCTGTACACTGAGGCAGCAGAGGATTTGAAAAATGCAGAATCTGAACTCCTGAGGCAGCACCAGAGCGCCGAGGTGGCGGCTCCCTGTGCCAGGAGGAAGCGGGGCAGGACAGGGGCGGAGGTGAGCAGGGGGAGGAGAGGTGAGCCAGGCCATCAGACAAATTTAGAACATCCTCTCCTTCCCAATTTAATCTCCAGGAGGCTTCAAAGGGAGGGAAGCCACTGTGGTTTCCTCCGAGCAGTGCTGACGCTGTTTTGTTTGATTGTTTAAATAGGTATTTGTGAATATCTGATGGAGGCGTTTAATCTGTGCGTGGTGTTGAAAAGGGCCTCCTGAGCTGGGTTATTTTTTCTTCCCCCAGAGCTGCCAAGCCCTGAAGTTCAGCTTCATCACGTTTTATTATTCTTGTGGAAAATGGACTCTTTGCCACCGTAAATTAAGTTCCTTATGTTACCATTATACTTTAAAATCGTTGCAGTCTCTTTAAACATGCACAGAGAAAGGTGCCTCTTGCTAATACTAAGCAGATCCCAGCTATCCCAATCTATCATTTTTGTTATTAAGAAACTCATGCTAAGACACACAACTGGGGCTTTTAATTTTGCTCAACATGATTTTAATTCAGGGCAAAAAGAGCATTTTCAGTCTTGTCAGATCTGTTTAGTCACTGCTGTGGTTCAGTGTTTGCCACTTCCAGCTTTGACCTTCAAGAGTGCTAAAGCCTCATTAAGCCTCGGGTCTCGGATCTCTTTCTGTAATTTTTTCTTATTTTTCCTCGTGGTTCTAAACAGAGGCACCACAGCTTGATGATTTCAAAAGCATTTACAAGAAATCCATGTTTCCTGCTGCTGCCAGCAGAGATGCTGCTCCAAAGGACAGTGGCTGCCTGGCTGTCCCCCCTTCCCCAGCCAGAATCCCTCTGGGTTTGGCTCATGCTGGAATTGTAACAATTGTCCCAAACCAAAGCCAACCTGGTCACTTGTGTCAAGCTGTGAATTGTGTGGAGCAGGAGCATTGTTTAAACTGAATTTAAGCTGCCCTGCCAAACTGCTGGGAGACAAACAGGGATTGCACACAACGGGAGCAGGAGCAAAACTGTTCCATCAGGGGTGAAATTCCTGCTTTCAGTCCCTTGGTGAGCTCCCGAGCTAAAAGAGGCTCTCTCTGGAAAGGAAAACCTCCACAGGTCTCACCTTTGAGCAGCCAGGGTATGAGGAGGAGGAGGGAGAAGCAAATAAAGGGAATTATCATGAGCTAACTGCAGTCACACTGAGGTTTGCCCAAACCTTTAATTTTTGGGAAGAAGTGATCCCAGCACTCCCAAAGAGCATCCTCAGTCCTAAAGAGCCTCCTTGTGTCCTGCTGGGAAACCCAGAGCTCCCTGTGCTTCCATCCCCCCTCCTTCAAACACCTGAAATCAGGCATTTGATTTCACTTTGTGCTTTTGTACGTTATAATCCAGGATTTTCAACGTTTTTGGGGAGTAAATTACACTCTCTCTAGCAAATAGAGGGTTTCCCTGTGTGTCAACAATAACAATAAACCGATTATTCCCCCCCAGGCTGCTTGACACTGGTGCTGTAGGCAGAGTACACAGAGTAGGGTTCATTCTCGTTAAATTAATTTTTGCTGCAGTTTATTTTCCACATTTCCCTTTTCTGTTCTCACTTCTTCCTCATAAGCAGAATAGAGAGGTTTTTTTTTTCCAGAATCTCAGAATATTATGAGTATTTATTTAGGACCAAATTAGGACCAATTTAGGACCAAAAAGTGCCTGAGTCCCTTTATTTCTGTGATTTACACTCCTAAGTCACCCTGGCTGTTTCCATGGAAATCCATGGGGTGTTCTGAGAGATCCATGGAATGTTTCTGTGGGATAGAGAGAATCTGGGGAGTGCCCACAGAGCAGAGCTTGTAGATAACCCCAGGCAGGTGAGTCAGTGAATAATTCTGATTTTGGGCAGGGTCTAACTTCACATTTCTTTTTAAAGTGCTGTGAGATGCCAGGAAAATATGTGGTAGCTCCATGTGGCACTTGGAGGAAACACCCCACAAAATCCATGTGAGATGGGAATAGGGATTTCCAGAGAAGGGATGAGGGAAATGGGTCCCACACACGAGATCTGAGAGATTTGGGACTCCTGAACCAAAACCAACCCTTTAGGATGGGTTGGGTTGCAAAAGCCCAGATTAGGGAGGTGTTGGGGAAGATGAAATAGGAAAGCCTTATAGATATCATTGCCTTGCAAAAGATGCTGGAAATATGGAAAGTGTAATCGAAATTGAGATGAAGACAAGGTTTGAGTTGAAGAGTAACTAAGAAACAATGGCAGAGCTGGCTGAAGGGAATCCTCCTTCTGGATAGAACAATGCCCTCTGCCCAGGCAGGGCCAAAGGGCAGAGCAAACCCTGCCTGCCTGGGAGAGATTCCCAAAAGCAGTTTTTTTAAGGTTTAAAATATAACCCTGTATGGGAATGTGATGATTCTTATAGGTTACATGCAAATATTGTAGAGTTTGTAGCTTGTTTCAGATTGGTTAAAGAGAATTAGAATATTCAACAGAGAAGATGATTTATTGTATTGTAAACGGTAAATCGCTCTTTTTTTCCTCTCTCTTTTTGCCTCTTTGTCTCTCTCTCTCTGGCCTGCTCTGAGCTGTGTCTTGCAGCCCAGCAGCCTCTGACACCCACGTTCTTTCACAATAAACTCCCATGCTCTAAACCCATCTTTAGAGATCTCTCACTTCTATTTTACCCTCATAACCAAATCCCACAGAGTTAAATCCTACAGGGAGGGTTTTTCTCTTTGCTGCTGATCTGTGAGGAGGGAGTCCCCCAAGCCGTGGGGAAGGGGTCCTTGGACAAAACCTCCATGGTACAGCAAGAGAAAATGTCTCTCCCTAAGAATTGAGAAAAGGTTCTTTTAGGGGCAGCAAACTGACTGAAGGTTCAAAGGGTTGGATTTTTGTTGTCAGTGGGAAAGAGACAAAGAGCTGGGGGGAGCTGAGGTGTTCCGAGGGTTTGTTCTGGTTCTTGTTTCTTTGCCTTTTAAGTTCCTTAATAAACTTCCTTTCTGTTCTTTGAAGTCTGAGCCCGCTTTGCCTGCTCCTAATCCTCATCTCCCAGCAAGGCTGGGTGAGTTCTGGGTCTGGGACGGGTGAGCTCCAAGCACCCCGGCAGAGCAGGAGCCCTCACTCCGTGTCGTTCCCTTGCAGTACCCCTCTTCTGCAGAGATCAACTTCAGGAAGATGGCGTGGGACCCCAGGAGAGGCTTTGTGATCCCCTCCCACTCCTTCCTGCACTCGGGGATCCTCACGTGCTCGGCCCAGGTCAACGGCAGCGTCTTCAACTCCTACTACGTGGCCCAGAGGTTGGGTGAGTGCCAGGGGCACCTCAGAGCCCCTTTTTCACCCGCAGCTCCTGGATGTCACTGCTTGTGCAGCCTCAGTTATGCCTGACAGATCCATCTGTGGCAGGGCCAGGCTGGAAGCTGAAAGCAAACTCGTTCTTCCCTTTTTATCCCCCTCCCTATTCAGTAGAAATTGGATTGGAGCCACTCCTGGTTTTGAGCAGTGACCAAGTGCTGAGGTGGAACGAACCAGGAGTGTTTTATTCAAATCCCACCAGGGTTTGTTTGCTTGGGCTGAGCTGTGTTTCCATCAAAACAGCAGCTGGCTGAGGATGAACCAAACTGCAGCTTTCGTTTTGCTGCTGCTCATTAACCACGTGTGATCATCCTGTCAAAATCTCACTTCACTGCTGATTCCCATCTTTCCTTGTCCATAGATTTTCTCTCGGTGATGTACTGCACCATTTCCCTTGGATTTACAGCTGAGCTTCAGCTCATCATTAAAATCTGAATTCAAAGCAACTAAACATTAGATTTTTGAGTGCTGGGCATTTATAGGAAACCACTTAGAATTTATTTTTCTTTGTTTTTCCATGTCTGTTCTTTATCTCCTCATAGATCTTCTATTTACTGGGACCTCATTCCCATTAGCTCACGGCATCCTTCTGTACACTCAGCACTCAGCTTTGAGCAACAGCCTTGTAAATTTGTGTGACAGCCACATAAAATCTTGTAAATCTCTCTCTTCCTCCTTTTTTTTTTTTTCTTGATGGAGTAATTTTTTACTAAAATCACGAATGCAACCCTACAAAGCCTACAAACCAAAAGGATGAAGGGAATCCCTTTCTCTTTTGTGCTACTGTCAGTGGTCAGGTGTGGTTTTGGTACTGGGCACCAAAAAGTGATGGAACTTCAGATCATTGATAAATGTGTAAGAGCAAGATTTGGGGATCTCATTGCGGGACTGGGGATCCCATTCAGGAATTGGGAATCCCATTTGAGGATTGGGGATCCCATTTGAGGATCTGGGGCTCCCATTTAGGGGCTTGGGATTCCCATTTTAGGATTTGGGGATCCCACTGAGGGTTTGAGGATCCCATTCAAGGACTGGGGATTGCATTTGAGGATTTGGGGATCCGATTTTATGATTTGGGGCTCCCGTTTGGGGATATGAGGAACCCATTCAGGGATATGGGGAACCCATTCAGGGGTTTGGGGATCCTATTTGACGATCTGAGGATCCCATGCAGGGGTTTGGAGATCTCATTCAGGGATTGGGGATCCCATTTGGGGGTCTCATTTTAGGATTTGGGGATCTGATTTTAGGACTTGGGGCTCCCATTCGGGGATATGGAGATCTCATTACAGGGATATGGGGATCCCATTACGGGGATATGGGGATCCCATTTGGGGACTGAGGGATCCCATTCAAGGATTGGGGATTGCATTTGAGGATTTGGGGATCCGATTTTAGGATTTGGGGCTCCCGTTTGGGGATATAGGGAACCCATTCAGGGATATGGGGAACCCATTCAGGGGTTTGGGGATCCTATTTGAGGATTTGGGGAACCCATTCAGGGATCTGGGGCTCCCATTTGGGGATTTGGAGATCCCATTTGGGATCCCGTTTTAGGATTTGGGGATCCCATTTGGGGATATGGGGAACCCATTGAGGGATTGGGGATCCCCAAATCCAGGAAGGAAAGGGAGCTGGACAGGAAGGGGCAGGAGAAAGGGGTCTCATGTGCAGCCAAAGGGGATCCTCTGGTGCTGAGGCCCTCAGGAGGAGGGGTGACCTTTGGGAACTCCTTTCTGTGGAGCAGAGAGAGGTTTGGAGGCAGAGGAGCTGCCGTGGGGCTGTGTGTGCCCACGGGATGGTCCCAGAGGGATGCAGGGAGCGCTGCTCACAGCTTTGCTCTTCCCTTGCAGAGGGCAGAGTGCAGAACGTGGCCCTGAAGGCCATTCCCAAAAAGCTGCTGGTTGGAGAAACCCTCAAGCTGGAGTGCACAGCAGAGACCTTCATCAATGGGCGCATCGAGTTCGCCTGGACGTGTCCTCGGGGCACAGTGAGTGAGGGAATTCCTGTATCCCCCCTTCCCAAAATCCACAGGGCTGGGAAAACCTAATTCTTACTCACTGGGAAATTATCCAACTGACTGTAAGCCTTTCATTGGCTGAGCTTTTTGGAGGAGTCTAAAACTTCTCTGCTGTTCTTAAACCTGCAGGTTAAACTGCAAACCTCAGTAAATAAACCCTGGCAGGAAAAGCCAGGAGTATTTCCTTCTTTTTGGGAAGAAAAACTGCCTTTTTCTGGGGGTCTTCCAATGACAAGTCTCACATGCAGGTTGTAGGCTGTCAATCTCCCCATCTAATTTGGTATTTGTGAAGTAGGAGAAAGCAAAGCAAAACAAAACTGATTTTTTTTTTTTTTGTGGAAATCATCCTCAAAGAATTAAATCTAAATTCTGAGTGTTGAGCTTTCTGTGGATACAACACAAAAGTGTCAGATTTGAAGTAGAAATAAGCATGAGAGTACCAAACCCTCTCACTTCCCATTAAAAACAAACAAACAAACAAACAAAAAAATCAGAGAGGGATCATTTCCCAAATCAGTTCATTTGTCTGAAATTCTACTCCTGGGTCTGTTTGGTACTGAGAATTTAAGTATTTGATTTTTTTTCTTTTTAGTTCAGCAAAATACCCATTTTAAAGAAGTAACTAAGCCTCTTGGGAAGGTGTAAAATGTGATTCCTAAAAAGTGATTAATTTTGATTTGATTCGTTTCCTTGAAAAAAGAATGTCCGAGTTGGTTTCGGTGAGGAAACCACAGAAAATATAAAACAGAATTTTACAGATGTCCAAGCACTACAGTGTTACCGAATTTGGTTTCTTGAGCCCCATATGGTGGAAAAGAGTTGTTTTCCTATGAACCCTTTTTATATTTCTAACATTATAAATGTAAAATTCATTGGCCAAATCTCTGGGATCAAAAATCCCATCGAAAGCGATGCTTTCTAAAATTCTCCAGGAATTTGCATTGGCACTTGCCTGTCGTAATATATTACATTCCTGTCATAATATATTTCTTTTAGAAAAGCAGGAGGTTTTTAATACTGGAAAAATACTGCCTGGGACCAAAATAAATTAAAAAACCCTCAAAACCAAACCCTCGGAGCACAGCTCTGACCCTGCAGCAGTTTTGCCCTGAGATCCTTTGGATTTGGTCCTGGAGAAGAATCCCCATATTTACCTGCCCGGATTTCAGTTCAAAGTGCCACATTCCCACTCTATTTCCCAAGATCCTTGGGATTTAGTTCTGGAGAAGAATCCCCTTATTTTTGTGCCTGGATTTCAGTCCAAAGTGCCACATTTCCACTCTGTTTCCCAAGATCCTTGGGATTTGGTTCTGGAGAAGAATCCCCTTATTTTTGTGCCTGGATTTCAGTCCAAAGTGCCACATTTCCACTCTGTTTCCCGAGATCCTTGGGATCTGGTCCTGGAGAAAAATCCCCTTATTTTTGTGCCTGGATTTCAGTCCAAAGTGCCACATTCCCACTCTGTTTCCCGAGATCTTTGGGATTTGATCCTGGAGAAGAATCTCTTTATTTACCTGCCTGGATTTCAGCCCAAAGTGCCACATTTCCCACTCTGTTTCTCTCTCTCTTTTATTAGACTCGAAAATGAAACTTCACACAGAGCTCTTCCTGCTGACCTGCCTTTGCTGTTATTTATTGAAGTGATGGGCAGGTGTGATCATTCTGACACAAATCACTGCTCCTCCCTTCCCCTGAAAGGGTGAGCACAGCCCCAGCTCACGCTGATTTTGCCCCTCTTTTTCTGTGGCCCCCAGCACCCTCAGCCCAAGAGAACGCTGGACCAGAGCGACGTCGTCTACAAATTCGGCAGCAGCCTGAGAATCGAAAATGTCACCGTGGAGGACGGGGGCCTGTACACCTGCACGACACTCAATGCCACCAGGCTGGAGGCCAATGTCACTGTCACCGTGTATGGTGAGTGCTGAGCCACACCAGGATGGACCAGGATTAAGTTTAAAGGACAAGGCCAGGCTGTAAAAATCTGCTGATTGAAATGGTGTTAGGGAGGGGTTCGACCAGTTAAAACAGCCATTAATTATCTGGAGCCTCTAATTAGTCAGCTCCCAAACAAGTCCAAGAGGAACATTTAGATGGGAGATTGGGCAGGAATTGTTCCCTGGGAGGGTGGGGAGGGGCTGGGCTGGAATTCCCAGCTTTGCTGTGGCTGCCCCTGGATCCCTGGCAGTGCCCAAGGCCAGGCTGGAGCACTGGGACAGTGGGAGGTGTCCCTGCCATGGCTGGGGTGGAATTGATGGGCTTGAAGGTCACTCTACAGCCAAACCATTCTGGGATTCTGTGATGTCTCTTTGACAAAGCTGGCACCAAGTTTGGGCCCTGGAAAACTCATCCTGCTGGCTCCACACAGACCGGAGATGCCCCAGGAATTTCCCACATGGATCCAGGGGCGATGCTGCTGCACATCCTCTGCTTTCCATGAGAATTCCTTGGTGTGGGAACAGCCCGATCCAGTTGGTTCTGCACATCAGAAAACAATCCTGTGTGGGAGCAGAGCACTGCAGAGGTGGGAGCTCTGTCCTGTTGGCAGAGCTGCCGTTCCAAGTCTCGCTGCTCATTTCTCTCCCCAGAAAAGCCCTACATCAGGGTGTCCCACAAGAAAGGGCCCTACTACGAGATCACCTCAGGACACAAGTCCCTCAAGCTGGCTGCCAAGGTGGACGCCTTCCCTCCGCCCTCTGTCACCTGGTGAGTGTCCCCAGCAGCAGCAGCAGGGCCTGACCTGCAGCAGGGACCCTGCCTGGGATGGATCAGCACCATTCCTCTCCTCCCAGCTCAGAGATGGAGCTGGGAATGCTCAGGGATCTGGACTGAGCTCAGCTGCGGGGCTGTGGTTCTGCTCTGGCTGCTGAGCTCTGGGAGGCTGGGCCAGCCACCCCTCATTCCCAGCCTATTTTCCTTTCCTAACCAGGCAAGGAAGGTCCATGCAGGAAAAATCACAGAATGATTTGGGATATTCAAGGGGAAAGCTCTCGGGGAAGGGTTTCCTGTTCACACCCAGCAGTGGTCAGTCTGCAGGGGGGCAGGGACAATGGAAAAAGGACATATTTTCAACAAAATTGTTTCTCTCCAGAACTTTTCAGTAATGCCCTCCAGTCCTGTGCCAGCAGATCCTGGCAGTGAATCCTCCTGGGCAAACTCCACCAGGACTGCGATGGATCTGCTGAACAGGAGGGGCAACACAGCAGCAACTCCAGGAGACATTTGAGTCTCTCTTTACCCTTTATCACTCGTCCTCTCTCCTGCTCTGTCTTTAACCACCCCATCCAGTGCCTTTTGCATCTTTAACTGCTTTTAATCCCGTGCCACAGCTGGCAGGGGGTGCCGGTCCTGGCAGAGAGGGTGGCATTTCCCTAGAGCACCTGTCCTTGGCCAGCTGAGAGCCTGGCAGGCAGCAAAACGTTGCTCAGAGATGGCCTGGCTGCATTTTATTAACACTGAAATAACATGAAATCCTCTAATTTTAACGGAATCAGCGCCAGGAGGTGGCTTTAGCTGCTGCTGTTATTTAGGGATGGGGATGTTTTGGGAGCTCAAGTGGGGCCTTACCCCTTTCCCTGCCAAGCCTTTGTTCCTGGGCCCAGCCTGGAGCTCTTTGGTGGCTGCTGGGTCCAGCAGAGCTGCCTCCCCTCAGAGCCCCAGCTGCTGATGCTGGAGGTCTCTCAGGATGGTTGTTTTTACGGCTGCAAAGGAAGTTTCCAGCATCCTCAGGCAGTGGGAGATGCCCCAGCATCCTTCCACCCAGCCTGAAGCTCCATGTGTGGCAAAGCCTGGCCTAACCATAAACCTGTGTGTGGGATTAGCAGTGGTGAGGAGCCTCTCCTGCCCTGAGGGAACATTCCAGGCTGGACCAGCCTTCTCCAGGTCACAGGGTTTTTCAGAAAGAGGGAACACTCACAGAGGCATCCTGAGAGACAATGCTGCTGAATTCGTCTCTTCCTTTAAAACTGAGGACACACATTTTGCTAACCCATCATTTCCCACGCTTGGTGGTGCCCATTCAGCTTCATTTGGGGGCATTTGGATCATAGCTGAGCTTGTGAGAGGCACTGCTCACTCATTTGGGGCATTTGGGTCATGGCTGAGCTTGTGAGAGGCACTGCTCTCTCAGATAAAATAAAACACCTTTTTCCTGTGCAGAGCGAATCCGTCCCACAGCACTGGAGATGTGAATAATTTCTGGAGAGGAAGGATAACAGGAATTCACATCCAATCCAAGCAGTGATGACAGACCTGCATTTCCCTGGCTGGGATGACCCTTTATCCCCCAGTGAGGGTGACAGGGTTTCTGAGGGATGGCAGGGATTGATGGGACTTCCCAAACAGGTACAAGGATGGCAAACTGATCAAGGACAACCACACCTGCTACGAGCCAGACCCGCTGAAGTACAGGCTGGGCATCCGAGATGTGAGGCCAAAACACGCTGGGAACTACACCATGGTCCTGAGCAACCCCAAGTACGGCCTCTACAAGAACCTCACCATGCAGCTGGTCGTCATGGGTAAGGACCAGCTCATTTATCCTATTTATCCTATTTATCCTATTTATACTAATTTCTGTGCAGAGGGCACAAACTTCACATTGGGAGGATATGGAACAGAGAGGTTTTAGACCTTTGGGGCAGAGTTTCCCAAGAGAAGGGCTGGGAGTTTTATCCCTTGAGGTTTAAAAGCAGCTTGGGTGAAGCACGGAACATCTGCTGGGACAGGAAGGGTCCCAGGGGAGCTGAAGGAAGGAACTGGAGGAGCTGCCCTGGCTTTTATGTCTGCCCATCATCCTGCTCCAGATCCAGTTTCTCAGCCTGGAGTTTCTGTCCTGTCACCTCTCTGCTGGCAGCACTTGAGGGACAGGTTCATTCCCAGGGGAATTTGGAGAAAACAAGCCATGCTGTGCACTGCCATGGAGGGAAAATGGATTCTGGAATGCCATTTATTAACCTCCTGTGCTGGATAATGCAGGACAGAGCCACATTGTCCCTCTGCACATCCACTGCCTCTTTCAATCCATCGAATTTGGCAGCAGAGATTGGATGATGAGGCCAAGCAGGAGTTCAGCAAAAGTTGGCTCTGCTTTCCCTTTGTATTTCCCACTCGGGTGGTGAAGTTACTGAGGCAGGTTTGCTTTTCTTTTCTCTGGTGAATTCTTCTCTCCTTACACCTCATATATTCTCAAATATTCTCAACTGTCCAATTTTTGTATACTTCTGTATTGTTACACACGTCACTTCCAGCAGTTGGGTTTTTTTAATTTCACCTTTTGGAAAAGAATAATGCCTAAAAAAACAGAGAACTTGTCACATAGGCATATCTGACCAATTAAAAATATTAAATAAGATATGGTAGCTTAAAAAACCTTGAAATAAGACATAAATTGACGCGTGATTGAGGAGTGGAGGGAGCCAGGAACACGCTCAAGCTCAGGTCCTGCAGCTCAGCTGAGCAGGAGGGACGTGTTGAGCTGCATAATCTGCCCACTTGAGATTGTTTGTGCACACAATGGGCTTTGCCTCTCCAGAGAACGGAAACGTTCAGAGGAAGAGCAAATTAAGAATGATAATAAACTATCTTGTCAAGGTAAATATTGGTGTTTGCGTGCAGAAGGGAGCGTTTCCTCGCCCTTCCCCAAAACAGGCAACCGAAAACAAACAGAGCCTTTCTTTTCTGTCAGCAAGAGGCTATTTCAGGATGGGACCAGCCCAGCACAAGCTTTTCATGTCCAAGTTTGGGGCATCCCATCCCTCCCACAGCGCTGCTCATCCTCAGCCTTTCCCGCAGTAATTATTTAATTGCAAAATCCCCATTTCTCAAAGCCCATCCCTGCAGCCCCATCCAGGAAATTCTGCCATCCCACCCAGGGAATTCTGCCATTCCATCCAGGGAATTCTGCCACCCCATCCAGGGAATTCCCAAAGCCCA
>JAHLSL010000175.1:5956812-5972440 GCA_025920805.1 Petroica traversi | reverse complement strand
TTTGGAATCTGCCATGGATTCAGGGCCTCCTGGGATTCCCTGCTGGCCTTGCAGGGGTTGGTGGCTCCAGGGCAGGTTTGCAGCTCCAGCTTTGGATGCTCCAGGTGGCTCAGTGTCTGATCCTGCAGGGTGCTGGATGCTGCCAGGATTCAAATCCTGGTCCAGCTTTGAGCAAGAGAGAATTCCTGAGTTACTCCCGAGCTTAAAGTTAAGCACAAAGCTAAAGTGCTCCTCTGGCCTGGGTCCAGACTAAATCAGCATCTGGCAGGATCGGTGCCTGAGCCATCTGCTCTTTCTCAGGGAGAATTTCCAGTTCTAAACTTAATCCAAAGCAGAGCTCTGAAAAAGTGGAGTTTGGGCTGGGAAGGAGAAAATCAGTGTTCGCCTCCCATTCCTGACTTTTTCCATTGCTGGGAGATATTTATAAATTGGGTTTATTTAGATGGCATAGTGCCTCTTCAGCTCTGGCTTTCATGTATTCTTTAAGAATTTTAGATCTTAGGTAAAAGCAACTCCCTAAAAAGTGCTAATTATTTATAAAAACGGAGGTTGGTGACATTTGCCTTCAAAGTTTCTTCTCTTTCTAAGACTTTTTGGTTGCTGCATGGGCTGACAAGAGCTTTGGGACTCTCAGAGCTACTGTTTCTCTCCATATATATATATATATATAATCAGCTTTTACATATTTCATGATTAAAGCTACAAGCGACATAATTTTACAATTTATGGTATATTCATTCTTTTTCTCCCTGGCTGAAAACCCAGTCTGAGGTGCTTCCTATTAATTCTTATGTCCTGATTAAGATTTATTCAAATTAACATAATTAAATTATAGGAATTTCAGGTTTCACTCCCTGCTTACACTGCAGACAATTCCTGTCCTTCCCCATTTCTGATGTCCAGGGCTCTGTGTTAATTGGAGTCTTTATATTATAGAATATAATTTTTTTAAAAGGCACTGAGGAAAAAGTCTTCAGATTTTTTTCCTTGAGTTCTATCAGTCGTTATCCCCACCAGGAATGGAACAGCCCAATCCTTTCCCAGCAATTAATTCACCTGCATTGACCTAGCAGATGAAAAAATAAAGATGTTGGAGTCTGAGCTCTCAGGAGCTGTGTCAGGAACCTGGGATTAGCTGAGTTTGGGGTTTTCCCGTGGGATTTGATCCTGTCCCATGAGCACTTGGGCAGAAGGTGGAATTCTCCTGCTCTCTAGGATTTGTCAGCCCCCCAGGGTTCACCCTTGGGATCTGCAATAAAAGCTGCTCCAGCCACGTGTGAAAACTATTTGGAGCTGCTGCAAATATGGGAATAACTCCCCATGAATCTCCAGATCCAGAAATGTGCCCAGAGCCAGCTGGCAGAGGAAACCCCTGGTGCTCTCTGACCACATGAAGCTCCTCAGACACCTCCTGACAGAAGTGCCACATAAAATTGAGCTCTCTTGTCATCGTCCTCATCCTGATTATTCCACGAGCATTCCCCAGGTAGAGAAGGGAATTTCACCTCCTCCTGCCTCCCTGAGTGCCATTCCTAAGGGAAGGCACAAGGCTGTGGGTGAGGTTGTGATGGACTTCAGTGAAGTTTTGGTCACTTTGCACTGGGACAGTTTCATTTGCCCTGAGTCCATGTTGAACTCCTCACTTTGGGATTTAAAGCCCTGTGTGGCTCCTCTGAATCTGCTTTTTCACAGCAGGTGTAACACCCGTGACTGCAGGAACTGCCTGACTTTTCAAGCCAGGTTGCTGTTTTATTTTCTTTCCTGTTAGCAAAATAACAAACTGGCCTGAGCTTGGGACCAGCAGAAGGGAATAGCCAGGCTCATGCATAATTCAGTCCTCACTGAGGGGTTCTTTTCATCTCTTTTCTCCCTTTCATGTCCATATGAGAGTGGCCGGGCCACGTGGGTGTTTCTACTGCTGAAATTCACAACCACTCAAGAAAACTGACCCAAAAATGCCAAGTTCAGACCTCCTGAAGGGACAAAAAGCCTACATGAGAGCAGTGGGATGTGTGTGGTGCCAAGTGTGTGAGCAGCTCGGCCGGGCTGTTCAGATCTGTCCCTTGGGGAGCTCCTCCAGCCCTGCCAGGCTGTGCCAGGGCAGGGGACACACACAGGGACACAGCAGCCACTCCCTGGGAGCCCAGCTCAGGGGTTCCAGGCACGTGGCACTGTCCTTGGTGGGTCTGGGGACATCAGAACTGTCCCTTTGTCTTCCCTGACCTCCTGAATCCATCACCTGCAGCCCCTGGAGGGAGGAGCAGGGACCAGGCAGGATTTACCCACCTGCTCAGGGCTGCGGGTCCATCCATGCCCCAGTTCCTCCAGAGGCACCTCAAACTCCAGTTTGCCCAGTTCCCAGCCCAGCCCAGCAGCTTTCCCGAGCACTCAGAGCTGCCTCCAGCTCTGCCGGCTCTGAGGGAGCCACTGGCTGCTCCCCTTTCCCAGGGACAGGAATCAGCCCCTGCCAGAGGTGGGAGCAAAGCTGGGAGCTCTCAGGCAGCTCCCAGCCTTGTCTCTCATCCCCAGCCCATCCTTTAGCATGTTTTGGGTGACTGAACCCCGAGCCTGGCTCAGGACTGTCAGGCTATGCAAACAAATGTCCTGGGGTGCCACTCAAGGGGATGGATGAGGAGCGAGCTGAGTGCTCTCTGTGCAGGCTCCCTGCTGGAGCTCCTACAATTCCATCTCCCTGCAGCCTCCTCCAGCCCAGCTCTGCTGCAGCCAGACAGCTGAGAAGTTTTCCACCCACGTTTCCCACTCCTCATCCTCGCCCACGGAGAGCTAACGAAGTGAAAGAGGAAGGATTGTTAACTAAAGCTCTGGAGGGGGAGGGATTAGACAAGGCAAAGAGAAAGCAAGGAATAACAAGAGATATTAATTCGTGCTGGCTCCAGCTTAAAAAAAAGGTCTCACTGCTCTGTCCTTACTACAAGATGTCTGAAAACACTCACAGCTCACGGCTGGGGAATGTTATTTGGCTGCTTCTAAAATAACTTATTTTTATCAGCTCGGGAACATTACATATGGACTTTATTGAACTACTCCATCAGGAGTTTTCCCAGCAGCAAGCCCTATTTACTTGTCAGAGCTGTTCTTCAGAGCTCAGTCATTTTATTCCTTTGCTTATTGAGTTTTAAACTTGGTTTATTCTTTCCTAGTAATTATTTATTAGCTAATAATCCCTTCCCTGGGCTCGCAGTATTGGGTGGCCTTTGGGTTAAGTAATAGGAAATGGAGCCCTTAATTCCAAATCCGAGCCAGGCCACGCAGCCTGGGATGTGTTTGGTATGCAGGGGACTCCCAGGGTCCCATCAGCTCCCTCTAGGACGATGTCTAGACAGGACATGCCAATAATTTGTGATTAATTAGCTTTGTCCCAGCGCTGGCTGCACAGGAGCTGAGGGTGGGGCAGCCCCTGTGGCTGCAGCCCCTGTGGCAGCTGGGGACGTGTCCCTGCTGCTCTCGGGGACTCTGGAACTGCACATTTCCAGGCGGGGAGGGCTCATTGGTGGCATTTTCAGTGCAGGGACACACAGTCCTGAGGCAATTGCAGGTGTCTCAGCAGCAGCATTGCCCAGCTCAGCACAGAGTGCTGCCCTGGGCTTTCTGAGGAGCTGCTGGGGGTGAGCCCTGCCTTCATGGTGGGGTCACAGAGGGGTTTGGGGTGTGAGGGGCTTAGAGCCCACCCAGTGCCACCCCTGCCGTGCCCAGGGACATCTCCCACTGTCCCTGGGTGCTCCAGGGATCCAGGGGCAGCCACAGCAAAGCTGGGAATTCCAGCCCAGCCCCTCCCCACCCTCCTAGGGAACAATTCCTGCCCAATATCCCATCTAAACATTCCTCTTGGACTTGTTTGGGGAGCTGACTAATTAGATGCTCCAGATAATTAATGGCTGTTTTAACTGGTTGAACCCCTCACTAATGCCATTTCAATCAGCAGATTTTTACAGCCTGGCCTTATCATTTAAACTTAATCCTGGTCCATCCTGGTATGGCTCAGCCCTGTCCTCTGGCAGTGGGAAGCCATTCCCTGTGTCCTGTCCCTCCAAGCCTTGTCCCCAGTCCCTCTCCAGCTCTCCTGGAGCCCCTTCAGGCCCTGCCAGGGGCTCTGAGCTCTCCCTGGAGCTTCTCCTCTCCAGGTGAACACACCCAGCTCTCCCAGCCCCTCCAGAGGGGCTCCAGCCCTGGAGCAGCTCCGTGGCTCCCCTGGGCTCATTCCAACAGGTCTCCAGCTTTCCTACCCTGGCTCTGCTTCCAGGAGTGGAAAATACTTCTCCAGGTTCATGGACTAAGCACACACAGGGATTATCCCCTCAGAATTTTTCCACTGCCTGCTAAAGGTCCCCAGATTCTGGGATTGTTTGCACTGTTAATAATGGGAAAAGATCCCTGAATTTGGGTTCTCAAGCTCAAACCATTTTTTCGTGAGGGGTGGCATTTAAAAGAACAAAATCCTTATCTTGACCTGCCACTGTGACCCAACACACACAAATTTCAAATTTCAACTGCCAAACCAACCAGGATTAGGTTGGTTTGAGCACTGAGGACTTTATTTCAGGTGTTGGGAAGATATCTGGGCTCCCAGGCTGAGGGATTTACCCAGGAGCACGGGGCTGGAGTGAAATAATGATTCATAATCATCCCAAGGGATCCGCCTTACAAGAAAATCACTCAGAATCCTGCATTGCCAGCTCTGGGATCTCTGCTGGATGCTGCTGGTTTAAAAGTCCCAGTCTGGGGGTCTCTGGGAGGTGCCCCTTCTGGGCCAGGAAAGTGCCCAGGTGTGTGAAGAGCTGGGATCCAAGCGCACAGCAATGATTGGAGCATCCAAACAAGAAAATTACTTCCTCTCCATCCCTCAGTAGTTTTTTTCCCCCAAGAATTTGCCCCCAGATTGTTTCCCACTGTCATTTACCATCTTTCCCACTTTCATATCTAGACACAACTGAGATTAACTC
Source organism: Petroica traversi (assembly GCA_025920805.1). Classification (NCBI taxonomy): domain Eukaryota; kingdom Metazoa; phylum Chordata; class Aves; order Passeriformes; family Petroicidae; genus Petroica; species Petroica traversi. The sequence goes on along the minus strand of JAHLSL010000175.1, from coordinate 5,967,479 downwards.
CAACGAGGTCTCAGGATATCTATTTGTTCTTTTGGTTTTGTTTTTTTTTTAAGCTTTCCCACTGCCCTGCCAGACTTTCCCTGAGTTCTGGAGCTGGGGATGTCAGCATCTGTCTGTGTGTGTGCTCATGAGCATTTACCTCTGGGCCACCAAGCATTGCAGCAGCGTTCAGAGGAGCCACAGTGTCACCCCTAACACTTTGGCCTTGTCCCAAAATGGAGATTTTATGAATTTTGCCTGGCTCTGCAGCGTTCTCCTCCACTTCCCAGCGAGAGCTGTCACTTAGCAAGACTAATTGCTGTTAAAAAGCTGTCCAAAAGTATCCCCTTCTGTCCTCAGAACGAACATTTACATTGGCTTTTTGCTCTTTCCCCAACATGAAACCCTCAGATCCAGCAGGCAGGAGGATGCTGCTCCTGATTCAGCAGGAATTCCAAAGGCAGTGGCTCTGGCCGTGAGCTCGTTCCCAGCCCAGCACGGGGCCGCTGCTCCAGGAGCAGCAGCAGGACAGGGGCAGCAGGCTGCTTTTACAGCCAGGCTGGTTTTACAGAGCTATTTTCACACCATAAATCACTCACAGTGCACAGCTCTTTCTGAGGAGGACACCAGAGGGAGCTGGGTTTGCTGCTCTCCTTTTTCACCCCTCAATTTGGGGGGGTTCCCCACTCTTGTGTTTGGTGCCCACAAAAAGGAAAGGCTTTTCCACTCAGCCCCTTTTTCTGCTGAAAGTGCTCACCATTAGAACGTCAAATGCACATGGGATCAAAACCTTTGGAACTCATTTCCCTGCGGGGTTTGAAGTGCCAGATCTCAGCAAATCTTAAATAACTCAGAAAATACATCCCACACAGCTCTAGACACTCATGGGGCAGCTTTGGGAGGGGGAAAGGAATGTCTTGTGCGAGTTTAGCTTAGGATATTAAAAAGAAAGTCCAGAGATGCTTCTGTGCACTTCAAAGAGCTCTCTGGAGATAAGGACAAAGGGCCAGAGGGTGTTATAAGTTTGGATTCTCAAAGGCCTTAGAGAGGATGGCAAAGGAAGCGATATTTGTTCCAAATGTGAGGGCTCAGAGCTCCTCAGGTGCGTGGCTGCAGGGGGAGCAGAGCAATCCTGCAAGAACATCTCTGTCCCGGAGGCTCAGCCCTGTTTTCCTGCTCAGCCCAAAGGAATAATGAAAGGCACTGCCTGTGGATATCCCTGAGTGATGTGGGGCTGCAGGTGGCAGGGACAGGGCAGTGCCACAGGCCTGGGCTTTGGGAGGTTTACGAGGAATGACAGAACCACTTTCTTTTCCAGTGTGGGGAAGTTCCTTCCTTCCCCATGATCTCCCATTTGTGCATTTGCAGCTTCTCCAGAGCTTCCCTCCTCACTGAACGAGTCCTGCAGGGCCCCAGGGAAGGGCTTTGGGATCAAGGGGCTCCCAGGCCCCAAGGGGCCACGTCCTTCCTCCCTTCTCTGAGGGGAAAAGCAAAATCCTCTCTGTAGCACATGCACAGGAATGATCTGCTTCCCATGCAAACATGGATTTTCTGTTCCCCACATAACCCACAGCTGGAAAGCTGGAAAGAGAAAAATGGATGTGGGGCTGGAAAGAGAAAAATGGATGTGAGGCTGTGTTTGGATGGATCCTCCAGGCCCTTCGCCTCAGCTTTTTGGTGCTGTTGTCACACAAAGCCCTTGGCAGGGAGGAGGATTTTGTTTTTCATGGGTAAGACAGGGGGAAAAAAAAAGAGGGGGAAGGTTTAGGAATGAGGAGGGGAGAGAATCAGCTGGGCTGAGATGACGTGAGAAACTAAAACTCAAACAGGAGCACTTTTCTATCCATGATCTTCACCCATTATCAACTAAAACAACTTCTAGAACAGCTTTTCTACCCTGGCACACTCTGCCAGCCCTCAGAGCCATTCCCTGTTTCTTTCCTGGCAGATCATGAGCACCGTCAGCCTGGAGGACAGCAGTGCCTCGGGAATCTATTCCTGTGTGGCTTCCAACAAGGTGGGCGAGGAGGAGCGCAGCATCAGCTTCTACGTGTCAGGTAAAAATCCAGCACCAACCCCACCCTGAGGGCAGCTCTGATTTCCCTGGAAGCTCCCTGTGGCTGCTGGGTGCTCCTTCAGACTCCCAGCCATCCCTGTGAGCTGGCTTTTGGAGCACTCCCAGCCCTGCAATCTCACACGAGGCAGGGTCCAGCTCGGTGGGACATGCCCAGCATCAGACCTGATGGTCCTTTGTCCTTCCCAGCTGCAGATGCAGCCCCAAGTTCCTCTCTCTGGGTCCCAGAGCAGCACTGGGGACATTTCAGGGCTGCCCTGATGGTCCTTTGTGGTGTTACAGCCCCAAATCTCTCTCTCTGGGTCCCAGAGCAGCACTGGGGGCATTTGAGGGCTGCCCTGAGGCCTTTGTGGTGTAGCAGCCCCAAATCTCTCTCTCTGGGTCTCAGAGCAGCACTGGGGGCATTTGAGGGCTGTCCTGATGGTCCTTTGTGGTTTTGCAGAGGCCTGAACAAAGGTTGGTGTCCAAGGGAATCAGCAGAGCTGAGCAAGGCCAGCACCCAGGGCTGGTGGCCCTGGGACATCGGAGCCCTGCCTGGGCCCTCTGTGCAGGGAGGAGGTTCTCCAAAGAACACAAATCCAAACAAACATCTGCTTCGCCTTCCAGCACAGGAATTCTTTAGGAGTGATATCAAAATCTGCATCACGCTTCCAGGAGACAGGGCAGCTCAGAAAGAGAGGGCCAGCCTTGTTCAGGTGCTCACCCAGAACAAGCTGAGCCATTTCTGTGCTCACTTTCTGGATGAGTGCACGTTGGCTGGCAGGATTTGCATCAAAATATCGATTTTTAGAACAAAGAGTGCAGAAGTGCCCTGGAAAGTGAATGTCTGATTCTCACTGCCTGGTTCCTTGCCCGTGGGCGAGCTGGGAGCACAGAGCTGGCTCGTGGCAGGATCTGCACTCCTGGACTCTCCTCCCTCCTGGGCTGTTTGATTCCATTGCTGCAAAGGAATCCTCAAAGCACCTTGCAAATCCTGCTGTCCAAAAAAAGGGCTCCCCAAACTGGTGTTACACACAAGTGCCAACAGGAATAACCCAATCCAACCCAATCCAATCCAATCATGAAGCTAGAGTCACACACGGCAAAAATTTCACCTCCATTAGAGGTGACAGGACACAGGAGAGGCTTTCAGCCTCCAAAAGATCTTTCCCAAAGCTCCAACTCTCATTTTCTCTGGAAAATGCCTTTCAAGGTGCATTTTTGGGAGATACAGCTCGGATCTAAGAGGTCCCCAAGACGTTCAAGGCAGGTTGAAGAGCAGCTCTTAATTTTATCCATTCCCCCTGCTGGGAATTCTGCAGCTGTTCTGCCTGGATGGGTTTTCCAAGCTCTTCTCAGAACTGCTACCCTTGGTGACTAAACCCAAAGAAATAAACCAGGAGCATAAGGTCAGGTCCAAAGGGTTGGATCATCCCATGCACCTTGCACAACTCTGGTTTATTTTAATAATGAAGTTATGTAGGGGGGGGATTTTTTCCACCCACGGAGAGCTAATATTTCAATTTTTTTTTTTTTATTTTAAGATCCATCTAGCAATGTTCTGAGACACAAGTGTTTTAATCATGCAGTTTGAATTAAGAAGGAAATGAATCACTGGGGGAAATTACTGACAGCAGTTGTGGTGGGAATGATTCCACCAAAGCAGAGCAGGAGGTGAACAGGGCTTGGTGAGAAAGATTTATCCCAGTTTGTGAAGGGGAAATTGGGAGGCTGAGCCATTCTGGGGAAGAGGCAGATGCTGACCGAGCATGACTGGCTTTTGGAAGTGCTGGGTTTAAAAATAGTGGTGGTTATGGATTAGAAAGGAATGAAAACTTTCTAAATGTGGCTGTCCTGGTGCTAAACTGGGTCATGCTGCAGCAGCGGGACAGCAGCAGGACCTGCTGGGGGCTTCCTCCACGGGAGGGTCCTCTCTGGGTGCTGCTCCAGCAGGGTGTGGGGACAGTTCTGCAGGTCATCCCCACATCTGGAGCAGCTGGAGCAGCTGAGGTCACTCTCCACAGGAGTTTTCTCTGTCTCAGTGCTGAGGGACATTCAGGGACAGCCTGTGAGGCTCCAGGCAGAGGAATTCCAACAGCACAAGGCTCTGAGCTGGTCACTTGATGGTTTGATTGGATTCTGTGCGGGTTGAACCCAAAGGCTGGGCTGAAGGCTGGGGTAGAGCTTGAGAGCACACGAGCAACACCTGGGGCTTGGGGACACCTGGGGAATGTCTGTGGCACCTCCTAGCTCTCTGCAGAGCAGCTGCAAGTGGTGGCACCCCACAATTAATTCAGCAGTTTGCTGGGTTTAAAAACCTGCTCTCCCATTATCTCCTACCAAAGAAGCTGCTGCTCCCTGAGCTGCTTTCACAGCTTTTGGCTGAACTGGGCTTAACTTACTTTTCCTGGTAAGAAATCTGAAGATGAGACAGAGGCTGAACTCCCTGAGACCCCACGTTTTCCTCTGGGACGGGGTTGAGATGTTTTCCCAGGGCATGGCAGAGTGTTCCAGGGACACTTCCTCAGGTGTTGTCCAGGCTGCTCTCAGGGGAGCTGCTCACTTCAGTCTGGATGTTTCCATCACCACCACGCTCATTGCAGAAAAATTAATTTATCCCTGTGGAATAATTGTCAGCAACCATTTTGTCCTCCCACTGCAGAGCCCCCACAAAAACTCCCACGGACACCAGAAATAGCACTGGGCTCTATTTTTAAATCATTTCTCTGCCAGCAGAGTTCGTTTCATGGAGGGTCAGCAGGGTTTGGAGATCACTCAGAATCCAAACCTTATAAGGGGTCCAACGTGATGAGAAATCTCCTGGTGCAGTGACAGCCCCTCCTGCAGATGTCCTGACTGTCACTGTCCCTCTGCAGCCTCTCCTGAAGGGATTTATCCGTCGTGTCCTGGCCTAACTCTTGCTCCAGGATTTTTGTTTTGTGTCCATCCAATCAGGATCTGTCGCCTGCCTGCCTTTCCCAGCACTGCTCTGGCTCCAGAGCTCCCATCTGAGCCCTGGGTGAGCTCAGAAATGTCATTGTCCACCTTCAGCTCCAGAGGACATTCCAGTCCAGTGAAAAACTGGTGTCACCTGCAGGGATTCTCTGCCAGGGTCAGGTGTCATTTACCTTCTAATCTCTGCTCTGCACCTTGGGAAGGGCAGCTCTACAGAGCTGCAGGTCCAGAGCAAATCAAATTCCAGCCTTTGTCTGACTGCACCACGCTCAGCAAAGTGGGATCTCACCCCTCTGAAAACTCTGCTTGCTCTGGGAACAGAAATGAATTATTATAAGAATAACAAATAATAACCAAGGGCCTTTTTTTTGTGAGGGTTTATCTGATTGCCAAAACAACCGAGAAAAATGGAGTTAAAGATTTCTACCCGAAAGAAAACACTGCATTTCCAGCAGGAGATAAAAATCTGCTCTCAGATAGCAGAACAATGGATGAGCTGGGCTGTTCCAGGAGTTTTGTGCCACTCCAAACTGCTCATTCCCGAGGTGCTGACAGGACTCCTGACAAGCACCACTATTTCAAATGCTGGGGCTCCCCCTTTCCTCCATCCCAATCCCTGATGGCAACCCCCCACCCCTGCCAGGGCCAGGGCTGGAATTTGGGTGAGAGCAGAAGTTTTGAGTTACACAGATCATTGTGCAAAGCACAGGAAATTAAAGCCAATTAATTCCTTGTAAATACAAATGGAGCCAGACTCGCCTTTGATTTATGCTGCCTTTTTGCCTCCCCTCAATGGCTCCTTTCCCTCTTTTGCCACGGAACCCCTGCACGGGTGGAGAGAATTCAGTGGAGAGGGAAACTCGCGGCTACTACGCTGTAACACAACACCAAAGACAAATGTTTGGTGGCTGCTGATAAAAGGGAAAAGACCCCCTGGTGCATTTTTTTCAGCCAACTTATTAGGAGCCCTCTAGAACACGGTATCTGTTCAGAGGGAGGGAGTTAATCACTGCTCAGGTTCAGGATTATGTAAGAAAGCTGTCTGAGAGATGAACTGACTCAAAATGTGCTCTCCAAGCTGCACTCCCTCCCCTGATAATCCAGGTAGGAGGAGAAAAGAGAGAGGAGAGCACGGAAAGATAGAGCAGAGCATCTTTTTTTTTTCTTCTTCCCCCCTCTCTTTTTCCTTCCACTGCAATGAAAATCAATGAATATTCTATTAGAGCTGAAAGAGCTGCTTGAAAGGCAAACAAGATGGGAGAGAATAGCACAGGTTCCAGCTAAAAATATTCAAAATGCTAAATAAAAAATGTCAGGAGAAGGAATGATAAGAAAAACAAGCCAGGCCTCTGCTCCCAGAATGTTAAGTTGGTAGAAAAAAAAAAAAATAATCCTGGTTATTTTCAAGTCCAGCAGCAAAGCAAAACTTTGGAGCATCCTGCAAACCTCAGGGCTTGGGAGTGAACACATCCCATTCATTTGGAATTTGCACCCAAATGCTCCAGGCCAAGCTGGGCCTTATCCCAAGGGATGCAGCTCTTACTCCAAGTTCTGGTTGGAGAGATTCAGGAGATGTTGAAATGCTGCTCGTGCCACAGCCCATTTTTTTTTCCTCTGGCTCTCAGTTTTCCCATTCAGAGAGGGTTTGGTGGCCTCAGACATTCCCCCCGTGTTGATAAGCAGGATTTGGACACATTGGAAGCACAGGACATCAGGAGTGAGCAGTGGATGTGAGCCTAACAACACCCTGCAGAGAGCAAACTGCAGTTCCAGCACAAGGAATGAAGAGAAAAATAACAATTTCCACTCTCAGCTGTGGCCTGAGGGGGGTCTCTTCTCTTTTTGGATCTTTTGTGAAATATTCCTGGTGCCAGTCTTTAAAAACCATGGAGCAAAAGCTTATGGCTTCTAGTCCAGACGACTCGTGAGGAAGAGAGAATTTTAATCATATCTGAAAGCTCCTCCAGGCTCTGTGTTTTATAGAATATGTGGTTTATTATCAGGCAGATTGGTTATTTCAGCAGCTTAGCTGTTGAACCTTCAGCAGTGAGAGCCCCTGGCCAGATCCCAGTGGGATTTGCAGATGGAAGGTGCAGTCCCTGTTCTGCTTTAACTCCTGTCCCTCTCAAAGTCCCACCCAGCTCGTCCTGGCTTGAGAAAGCATCTCAGCAACCTCTCTCAGATTTAGGGCAAACCCGTTCCTGCTCAGGAGATGGCCCAGAGTGAGCCCACTCAGAGGTTCCTCATTACTCTCTGCTTGAAAATCCAGGCCCAACAGACAGCAAAGTAATTGCAGGTCACTGTGGTTATCCATGCACTTTCATTCACGTGGATAGATCCCTAAAATTAACAAAATTAAAAGGGAATGAAGTATCTTCCAGCCCAAATTTACTGGCAGGTTTCTGACAGGCTCTGGCCTTCCACTCAGCTTTTCTTGTTTTCAAATTGATTCAGTTCGCCACTTCAGGAAAATTGATTTTTTTTTTTTTCTGGAGTGAAAAGTTACTAAAAATACAGCAAGAAACAGCTCACTCTTTCGTGGCTGGGTCAGAGTCATGGCTCAGAGTATTTCTCTGCTGAATTTAAGGGCCTCAAGGACTTGGACATCATTAGATCAGTTAATCCATCAGTGATCAAGTAAATATCCACCGAGGCACATGTGATGAAAAGAAATATTGGCACAGCTGGAATAAGAGAGGGTTGAGGAGACTGTTTAGTGGGGAACAAGGTGCTGCTCCTGAGGGATGGGAATGGGTTTCTTTATTCCTCTGCAATTAATACTTTCCAGCCCTGATTGCAGAGAGGGAAGAGCTCACCAACACATTTATCTACCTGGATGGAAACAGCTCCTGATTAAACTCTCTCACTCCATTAACTCCTTCTGTTTAGAAGCTTTCAATTCATTACCTGGAGATGGGGTGATTTAGGAGGCTGAGGGCTGGGCTAGCACAGCTCAGCACTGGGCAGTGAGAGGAGCTTTCCTTCCCTAACCCAGCTCCAGTGCCTGTTTCCACATTTCCATGAGCCTCATTAAACCTGGCTCACGCTGGAAATTTTACCCCCAGGCAGCCAAAGACCTTCTGAGCTGGGATTTCACCCCAAACCCCTTTTCCCTTTTTCCCAGATGTGCCCTCTGGGCTGCAAACGGCCCCGCAAGTCACGGCCATCGTGGGGAATGACGTCCAGCTGACCTGCAGGGCCTCCAGGTACATCTACACCCACCTGGCCTGGTACTACCCCTCCTCTGAGCCGGCCCCTGGCCACTCCACGCTCAGGAAGACGGACAAATATTCCATCTCTCTGACCCTGCTCATCCCCAACGTGACGAGGGAGCAGAGTGGGCTCTACAGGTGCCGAGCCCAGAACCAGCACAACAGCACGGACACGCTGGAGCAGCACAGCCAGCTCCTGGTCAGAGGTAGGTGGCACTGGGATGTGTCCCCACACAAACTTTTGTGCCCTGCTCTGCGTGGATTTTGTTGTTTCCTCTCTGTGGATTGACAGCCTGACATGGATGACACCCACCCAGCTACTGCTGGGTTTGGGTATAAGATTTGGAATCACAAAAAGGTGATTTCAGCAGAATTTCATCTTCCCAGCCCCATGCTGGGTGCAGATTTAGAGTTCACTGAGGACAAAAGGCAGCAAAGGTGTAATTTGGGATGCTCACCCCAGATCTGTGTGACTTTGGCACCCACTCTCAGCTGCCAGGAGGAGATACCTGAAAAGATTTGGACCCAGCAGATCCCAAATGTCCCTAGGCAAGTGTAAAACCCAGTGGCATGTGCCATTTATTCTGGGTAAGAGGGATGCACTTTGTTATAATGAATTTTTTCTTACTTATACCCAAGCCCCCAACTCTTATTTCACTGTGATCCTGCAGCCTGGTTCTGCTGGCTGTGGGAACACAAAGGGCAGGACACTTCTGCCAGTTGAAAGTCACTGAAAATTAGTGAAGTTTCTTCTGCTTCAGAGTGAACAAAGTGGGTGATGATCTCTAAACCTCCTCAGAAGCAAAAGGGCTGCTGGCATGGAATGGGGGATTTATTAACCACCTTCCAGTGGTGAAGAAAACCCAAAGCACAGACCTGGAGTAGAACTGAGACACGCAGCAACAAGGCTGGAGTGGGGTCAGAAGCTGAATTAGGGATTCCAAATGGGCTCCTCTGGCTGATGAGGCACTGCAGGGTCAGTGCAGAGCACTGGTACAGCCCAGCGCTGGTTTCACCCTTGGAGAGAACGAGCACATTCCCTGTGCAGCCTCCCATCCCTTCCCTGCACACACACACATCCTCACCCAGCTCTGATCCTGGACTGGGAGCTGATTTATTGCCAGACAGGCATGAACATCTCCCTTTTCCTGAGGCACAGAGGAAGGGAAGGAGTCTCATTTCGGTGCTGATGGTTTGGCTGGTCCCCACAGCACCAGGGCCACCTGTGAGCATCCCCTGTAGGGAGGCCTGGCCTTGCTCTGCTCTCTGCATTCAGGCACTTCCCTTTCCTCTCCCCTGGCAGATATTTTTATTCAGATTTCCACCTCCACACCCACCTACACGGTGTGGCTATGGGAAAAACACAGCTAGACTGGGAATACATCCACGGAGAACTGGGACCAGGATCACGTTCTTGTGAGGATGACTGGGGTCTGTGATTTGTCTGGCACATGTCAGGCAATTCTTGTGGAGAACACACATGGAAATACCCCTCCCAACCTGCCTTCCCTCCCCTATTCAAACATTTTATGTTCTAATGCCCCTCATCTTCTGTTCTCACTGCAGGTTTGGGGAATTTTTATGCTGTGATTTTATCCATTGCTGTCCTGCACCTTTTATAAAGGAACATAAAAGTGAGGGTTACTGTGCTTGTAGTAAGAAGAAAACTGCAGTCCTGATGGAGGACACAAAACCTTTAGAACTGTTTCCTCTTTGCCTCCTCCTTTTCTCTCTTTTTTTGTCTTCACTCTGCATGTGCACCACCCACTCCCTGTCCTTTGTTTTCTTCAGAGGATGAGGAGTGGGAGCTCCAGCCAAACCTGAGCTTAGCCAGCCTGAAAATAAACCAAATAAACTCACCCACTCCTCCCAGAACCTTTGGGGGCATTTTTGATCAACTCATCACCCCATTTTTGCCACATCCAGCACAGGGAGGCCGTGCATGGAGGGCAGGGGAGGGAGGTGCTCCCAAAGCTGACTGGGGCTCTTTTCCTTTGTGGCCGCAGCGAGGGCGGCGCCGCTGGTGATCCAGAACCTCACGGACCTGGAGGTCAACATCAGTGGCAAGATCCTGCTGGAGTGCAAGGTCAGCGGGACTCCTGAGCCTCAGGTCACCTGGAGGAAGAACGGCTACCCCATCTCAGCAGCCTCAGGTGAGCCCTGCTCCCCACAACTGTCTGGGAGGTGCACGGGCAGGGTCACCATGACACGGGAACTGCGGCTGTGCCGGGGCTGGGGGCAAACACACAGATCCAAGGATCCAGAGCTCTGCAGGGCTCTCCAGCTGTACCTGTGCCAGGTGGGCACAGACTGAGCCCAGGCTGTACCTGTGCCAGGTGGGCACAGACTGAGCCCGGGCTGTACCTGAGTCAGGGGAGCACAGGCTGAGCCCAGGCTGTACCTGAGCACTGATTGAGCCTGGGCTGTACCTGTGTCTGTCAGGTGAGCACAGACTGAGCCCAGGCTGT
>JAHLSL010000175.1:5909083-5956802 GCA_025920805.1 Petroica traversi | reverse complement strand
ACCTGAGCGCTGACTGAGCCCAGGCTGTACCTGTGTCAGGTGAGCACTGACTGAGCCCAGGCTGTACCTGTGCCAGGTGAGCACTGACTGAGCCCGGGCTGTACCTGTGTCAGGTGGGCACAGACTGAGCCCAGACTGTACCTGTGCCAGGTGAGCACAGACTGAGCCCGGGCTGTACCTGTGTCAGGTGAGCACTGACTGAGCCCGGGCTGTACCTGTGTCAGGTGTTCTGGCAACCCAAGCCTGAGCTCTCAGCTCTCCTGGTCACGATGCCCTGTAGCAAAGTCAGCTGGCAGAGGGGTCCAGGCCATCCCTGGAGTGTGAACTGTCCTTTATTTCCCCCAGCACGGAGATGGGAATGTGCTCCCAGCTCCCAGGGACAGAGCCCTGCAGGGACAGAGCCACCACGGGCAGGGAGCCTCACCTGAGGCTGCAGCTCCTGGCAGCCCTGAGCCAGGGGATCACAGGATGGGCTGGGACCCACCAGGATCATCCAGGGCAGCTCCTGGCCCTGCCCAGACCCCCCAGCAATCCCAGCCTGGGCACCCCTGGCAGTGCTGCCCAAACCCTGCTGGAGCTCTGGAGCCCGGGGAGCCTGGGCAGTGCCCAGCACCTTCTGGGGGAAGAACCTTCCCAAAATCCCACCTGAACCTGCCCTGACACAGCTCCAGCCCTTCCCTGGTCCTGTCCCTGGTCACAAGTGAAGGGATCAGAGCTGCCCCTCTGCTGCCCCTCATGAGGAAGTCAAAGACCTCAGTGAGGTCTCCCCTCAGTCTCCTCCAGCTGAACAAACCAAGTGCCGTCAGCCCCTCCAGACCCTTCCCCATCCTCGTGGCCTCCTTTGGATGCTCTCCAAGCATTTTTTATATTCTGGTGCCCAAAACTGCCCCAGCACTGGAGATGCAGAGCTGAGCATGTCCTGAGCCCTCCCATAAATCATGGAGAATCCCATGTTGGTAGCTGGTCCTGTGACTTTAATTTTGCAGCCTGGCCTAGGTAGGGAATCTAGGATCATCCATAATTCAAATCAGAATGTTCTGAGAGAAACTCTTTATAGCTACTGAAATTTTATAAATAATTCTGGAGGGACAAGCATGTAACTCATCCAACCAATGGAAACATAAATAAAATATTTGGAAAAAACACCTCGGGGTAAATATTTCAGCACGGTGCATGGCAAGTTGTGTGCACTACTCTTGTTAACAACAACAGGATTCACAGGCAGAACACCGAGAAATTCAAAATGTCCTTCCCTTTTGGGTTCCAAGCCTGACCTGTTTGCCTGTTTCTACCCTAATCATCCCCTCAGTGAAACAGAGCAGCTCTCAGGGCAGTGCCACAAACCAGGGAAAATGACTTTGGGAAGATGAAATGTAGAGAAGTCTCTCATAGGTCAGATCTAGGCAACCTCTCTATTCCCACTGCCCCTGGCTGCCTGTGAATCCAGGACTGCTCCACACCATTATTTTTCCAAGAAGTGCCTAACTTGAATTCTATTTTCCACATGTTACAAATCCCATCCCTTCCCACAGCCCCCAGTAATTCCACTGAGTTCTCATTTTTCCTGGTGTATCTTCTTGCTCTCAGACAATCCTGCATCCCTTTGCTAACTTTCAGGGAAGTTTTCAGGCTCTGCCCACTCTAAATCAACAGCCACATTTGCTGTTGATTAAATGATGCCAAATAACTTATCCAGGTGTTGAAGAGGGGAAAAAAAAAATCAGGGAAAGGTTGCCAGACCAGGAGGAGCTCAGGATTAAAATGTCCTAACACCAGAGCTTGCATGGATGGGAGCTGACCTCCACTCCTGCCTCCTAAAAGCATTTTTGGCAGGCAGGTTATTGTGCCAACATTAACCAAAATGCCTCAAAGCAGGAATTTCCATGGAAAACAACACCCTGGTGATCGAGAGGGTGAAGAAGGACGACGAGGGGCTCTACGAGTGCCGGGCCTCCAACGACTTGGGCCAGGACAGCACTTCAGCCTTCATCAAAATCCAGGGTGAGCCCGGGTTGAGGGGATGCAGAGCTCCTGGGGCTCAGCCAGGGGTTTGGGACACCTTTCTCACCTGGCTGTGTGTTCTCCTGCAGGTTCTGAGGAGAAATCCAACATCGAGGTGATCATCCTGGTGTGCACAGGGCTGGCTGCCACCCTCTTCTGGCTGCTGCTGACCCTCTTCATCCGCAAGCTGAGGAAGGTGAGAGGGCTCCCATCCTGCAAAACAAATGGGATCTGCCTCAGCTCAGTGGGACAGCAGAGTTTGGGGACAAATGTTTGGGGCAGGTGGTAGAAAATCAGGGGAAAATGCAGAAATGTAGAAAATCCCTGCAAAATTCAGTCTGTGGTTTCTGTTGACTTCTCCAGGGATCCCTTGCACTGGTGAGGTTTCCATTCACTTTTGTGGAGTCATAAAATCAGGCCTCTCCCTCTTTATGAGTCAAAGAGGATAACAAAAAAATACCTTAACTCCTCTAAAATGGGGGTTTGATTTCAGCACCCGACTCTAAAAAAATTAAACAAAGATTCCAGGCTACTCGAGAAGAGAGCTCAAACCACACAGCTGATTTTGTCTCCAAGCCTTTCTCTTTTTTCACCTCCCTTTTGCCACTCAGAAAAGCAAACTTGCAGTGAAGTTTCAAGGAATTCAGGCCTGTTTTTCCTGAAATGAACAGCAAACAGCAAGGCAAGCACAGCTCTCTGCTCTGCTCTCACCAAACTGCAGTCCCAGTGCTGATCCTCAGTATTTGAGCAAAATTTCCCCTCCTCTTGCAAATAAAGGGATTAAATTCACGTTTTCATCCTTGACCCCAGCTCAACAGAGCTGTGGAGAACGCTGAATTTCCTCTTACACTTCACACTTGTGCAAGTCTGCTCACAGGGCCCACCCAACCACAATTTCTCAGTTTACGGCATCAGAAATCACAACTTCCACCGGCTTCCCATCAGTTTTAAATCGCTATAAATTGTAACCATGAAGTGGAGAACTGTGGAGACTCAAGACTGCAGAACAAAACACAGTAAAACATTCTGCAGGAAGTGCAAATCCTGCAGTTCCCATGGAAAAGAAAGAAAGAAAAGAAGTGATTTCCTTTGGCTGATCTGGGTGGGAGACAGCGACAGATTTTGTGTTTGCCAGCATCCATCAGTGCCTGCTCCCAAAGAGTGGCAGCCACAGACACACATTTGTGTCTCAGCTGTGGGGCAGAGGGAGGCAGGGAGCTGCAGCCACCATCCCTGGCCCAGAATAAAGTCCCTGGAAGGCAGGGAGCTCCCCAGGCTGCCAGGCAGCTCCCCCTGTAGAAATCTGTCACCTGTTGGATTCCTCTGAGGTGTGTGGATGCAGTTTGGACAGGGACAGAGATCTCCAGAGTCTGGTCTTAGAGCAGGAGGTTTATTGTAATAAAGAGTGTGGGGGTGAGAGAGCTGCCATGAACAGCCAGGTGTGGCTCAGAACAGGTCAGAGATGTGAGAGAGAAAGATCAGAATCCCGTGGTTCTCACTTACAATACAATAAATCATCTTCTATGCTGAATATTCTAATTTTCACTAACCAATCTAGGACAAGATACAAATTCTATAGCACTTACACACAGCCTATGAGCATCCTTGTATTACCATATGGCATTATATTTTAAACCCTAAAAACTGCTTTTTTTACCTTATGCTAAGTCAGTAAAGTCTGCTCTGACCCTTGGCCCTGCAGGCAGGCAAGGGCCATTGTCCAATCAAGGAAGGCCATTGTTCAGTCAAAGAGGGAATTACCTGGGTGGCCACACCATTGTTTTTCAGTTTATTCAGTAACTGAGCTTTGGTATCTCAAAACTTGTCTTCATTCCAATCTTGCTTGTAATTTCTATATTTTCAGCACCTTTCGCCAGGTAATAATTTCTATAAGACTTTCCTATTTCTTCCTCCCCAACACCCCCGCTCCAGCAGTGCAGTGAAACCCCCAATAACCTCTCCCCGCCCTGTTTTCAGCCCGATGCCACAGACATTAAGACAGGATACCTGTCCATTATCATGGACCCCGAGGAGATGCCCCTTGACGAGCAGTGCGACCGCCTGCCCTACGACAGCAGCAAGTGGGAGTTCCCCAGGGACAGGCTGCGCCTGGGTGAGTGCTCTGGGGGCAGGACAGGGGGGAAGGATGGTCCAAATGCTGGTGGATAACCCTGTGACAATGCCAGGGCACTGCCACCCTTAAATTTGGGGTCACGGAGTTCAGGGTGAGCAGGAATGGAGGGTGGGGTGAGGGGGTTGGAAAGGCTCTGTCAAAATAGCTGCCACCTCTTCTCCTTGGAAAAGCAGAGCTAAACTCTTGGCAGGGAAGGAAAGAGACCTCCAGGTACTGTCCCTGCCAAAAGCGTGATTTCATTCCCGTAGAGGAAAAGGGAAAGCGAATTTTCTTTTGAAGAAAGCTATCAATTCATCAAATAATCACTTTCTTATCAGCCATCAGAACTCGGCTTTGAGCTGTGAAAAGCTCTCGTGGAAAAATGAGCAACATTTCACTGAGCAGCTCAGTTCCCTGGCTGATGGAGTGAGGAAATGTGAAAAGCTAGCTGTGTTTGTACAGCGAAACTGTAACATCTGTGAGCACTGAGGGGTGCAGGGAAAAGAGCTGTATTTCTGCCTGCTCCCGGTGCTGCAGCTGGAAAACATGGAAGGAGGAGAAGACAGACCAAAATCACAAAATCTGAGGTGATGGTGGCACAGAGTCCAGCTGGCAGAACCAAAACTGCCAGACTCCGGGTCAGAGCCCTCAGAGCACACCAGGCAGGAGAATTCAAGTGGAAGGGAAAATGAAGAAAAGTTATAATCCTAAATTCCATCCAGTGCAGCTTTTCCATCAAACCAGCATCAATAACTGAAGGGTTAAGGGGCTGTGAGTCCCTGAGTGCCTTGCTGGCTCTCCCCACGATCCCTGAGAGATCAGGGTGCCACAATTACCCCAAACTCAGCCTCCAGGGCAGCCCCAGGTGACGTTTCCCCCCTCGATCCTGTAGGTATCGGGCAGTGATCCCCTGCTCTGTTCTCTCCCGTGCTCTGTTGCATCCAGGCCATATGGATAGCACCCCTGGATATCCATATGCTGCAGGATGTGATTTGGGGCTGCTGTGCCCGTGCCTGGTTCTCCTGCACAGCTGAGGCTGCATGTCCCCTCCTGGCTGGTGCAGCCCGGGCTCACTCTCGACTCTTGCTTCTCTAGGTAAAACTCTGGGTCATGGTGCTTTTGGGAAGGTGGTGGAGGCGTCTGCTTTTGGCATTGATAAATCTTCAACCTGCAAAACAGTCGCCGTAAAAATGCTGAAAGGTACAGAAATCCCTCAGATCCTCCCAGGGATCCGGGTGCCAGGCTCAGCTGGTGCCAGGCTCAGCAGGGAGGGGGTTCTGTGTGGGAGCAATTAGTGATCCTGCACGGATGCAGGGGAGGAAATGCCGGGGGGGCTCCGTGCTGAGCTGCTGATTGAGGCTCCTCCAGGAAGAAAGCAGCAGCTTCCAGGTCTGTGGGGTGAGGAGGGAAAAGGATTCCGGGGTGTAATTACAGCCCGAAATTGGAGCTGAGCCTTCCAAGGCAGCCCGGCCAGATGTAGAACAGTGGGCTGGGGAAAAAAGCAGCCCAGTGCCAGGGGAGTAAATGAGAGACAGCTTGCTTGCAGTTCTTGGAAGGAAGGGAAGCTTTCCCCGTGGGCTGGAGGGAAGGAGGGAGCTCGGAGTCTGTTCTTGCTCGCTGGGTTTGCACACAGAGCACCAGCCCCACGCTGGGGCAAGGGCCTGGAGCTGCTCCTGAGGGGGATGCCAAAGGCTGGTTCCTCATGGCTCCATCACTGCTGCATGCCACCTTAACCCCTGCGATGCCACCGGCCACCCACTGCTGCCACGGGGCTTGGCTTCTGCCACCAGCTGCCTCTCCTGGTGCTCTGCTGCTCCCATCTCTCTGAAATCACAAAAACACCAGTTTGTCACCTCTCTGGACCTCCTTCAGGTCTCTATTTTCATCCTTCGGATCATCCCCTCTCCTGCTGTCGTGTCTCCTGTTCCATGCCCATTTCCAGAACCCTGAAATATCCTAGAAGCCCCTGGTCCTGCCACATTCCCACCTCCATCCAAAACGTACTGCCCTGGAAGCTCTGGGGTTTCATTCCCTTCCATGCTGTGCTTCCCAGCTGATCCTCATGTCAGCTCTGCCCTGCCAGCACATATTCAGCAATTTTTGGCAGATCCTCCATCGTTTTACACCTCCCTGCCCCAGTGGAGGCAGCTGCCTCCTGCCCTGGTCTGCCCTCCCCAACTAACGTGCCATAATTCATCACTTCCATGAATAAAGCAGATTCTCCAGCGCCAGCCATTCCATCCAGGGAATTAAGGAGGCTCTGGAGATGCCTGCATTTCTGCCATCTCTGTTCAGTAGGCTGGGATCTGTTCTGGATTGAAGGCTAAGATTCAACATGCAGGATTATCTAAAGCAATTCTGAGCTGGCTGCGTGTTCCAGCACTCGCCAGGGGAAATCAGGAGTGACACCACCCATGGACACAGCAATCACTGCTGGCTGAAGGAATCTGGGAATAGCTCCTTCTTTAGGACACAGTTTGGATGGGGAATTGTACAAACAGATAAAGAGGTTACACCTGTCACACCAAATGATTTGTTGCGTAACTGTTTCTTCATATTTAAATCTTACACGATGCAGAGGAAACAGGCCAGAGCCTCTCCTGTTAAAATACATCAGGAAAGTTTTGGGGAGGAGGCTGGGAAGATAAAGCAGCACCTGAAAAACCTTCTGGTCTGAGGGTGCCTGCCTTAAATTAACGTCACTGGCCAGGCACAGCCCTGTAAGTTCATGGCTCACACACAGATATTGGAAAATCTATTTTTTGGGTCAATAAAATCTCTCAGGCCTGAGCTTTAGTAATGCTGTGCATTCCCTGGCACATTTTGGGACACAACCTCCAGCTCTGTGGATTCCTCACCACCTCAGTGGAAGGTTCTGAGGTAACCAGGTCCTGCTGAAGTGCCAGGCCCAGCAGAGAGGAAGGGGCAGTTCTGGGTGATGCGGGAGCTTGCAGAGGTTTGGCTTTGCTAAGCTTGCAAAACTCAGTCCTGGGAAAGGCTCTGTGGGGTCAGGACTGGGGGAAGGGACAGGAACCCTCCATAACCCACGCTGGAGAAAGGAAGAGTCACCCAAGAGATAAAGTGTTATCCCACTGCATAAAGGTCAGCAGACAATGAAACGGATGAATTATTATCTGTGTGAGAGTCTGAAAAGCCAAGATACTGCAAGTAACATGGGTGGGTTTTGTTTCAAAGGATAAACAGGATCTTGCTGTGTTGAAAATATCCTGTTGTGTGAAGATGATTTTTTTTCCTGTTTATCTTAAGCAGAATGTGCAACTACTAATGAATGCAAGGCTTTAATGTCTGAGCTGAAGATCCTCATCCATATAGGGCATCACCTCAACGTGGTCAACCTGCTGGGAGCCTGCACCAAAGCTGGAGGTGAGGAGTCCTCAGGGAATTTGTGAGAAGAAAATAAACCACTTTTCAGGAAGTTTTTGGGTGTTTGGGTGTGCCTGTGGTGCAGTAAATGCAAGCACAGCTATTCCCAGCTCTCTGCTCACAGGAGAGCTGTGCTGCTCCTGCACACCCACAGCTCCTGAACCTCTCCCAGCCGTGGTGCCACTTCCCTGTTTTCTCTGGAGTCTCCAGAAGGGATTCTGCCCTGAAGGGAGGAGGACACTGTTGCAGTGAGGTGCCCAATCCCTCCCGTGGGCATTTCCAGGCTGCTTCTCCTTTTCCTTATCAGGAGGATGCCCCAGGCTGGGCACGTGGCTCCCTGAGCCTCCTCTTTGCAGCACCTCACCCTGGGCAGGCAAACCCAGCAGATTCTGCTGCGTGTGCAGGAAACCTGGGACAGCCTGGGCTGAGCTGGCAGGACTGGCCCTGCATCACAAAATCCCATAAATCCCAGGCCTTGGTCACTAAAACATCCCTACCCACACTGCCAGACCAAGCATCCGAGCCTCTTGTCCTTCAGCTTCGGGGGAGCAGCTCTGCAGCACCTTCAGAAGCTTCAAAACCACCCCCAATTGACAGGTTTAGGTGACCCGAGGGCAGGGGAAGCCCCAGAGTGAAATAAATGAAGGGGGGGGAAATGAGAGAGATGGTGCACAGGTCTCTCATCTTCTGAGACCCCAAAGCCATCGGTTCCAGCAGTTGTTGTCCAGTCACGAGGGAAAACTTCATTAAGACAGATTTGGGAGGATGGCAGGAAGAAATCTGCCCTCCCCTAGGGTGGTTCCAGTTCCTCTGGAATTGCAACCAGCAGCTATGGATGCTGCTGGGATCTGGGAGCCATGGAAGGGGAACTTCAGGGATTGGAGCACTCCAGACCCCAAATCCTGTGTGGGAGCAGGGGCAGCTCCAGCTGCAGGGATTGAGGGCTCAGCTGCAGGAGCCAGGAGCCTTTGCTCGGGTCTGTGAGCAGAACACTGGGAATGCTGGTGCCTCTCCTGTGCTGACGAGTTCCTGAGGGGGCTCAGGACAATCAGGTGCCTCAAACCTGGCAGCAGGACCAGGGCTCAGTGGTTTTTAACCAAAGCAGCCCCAGAGTTCTGCTTGCACTTCAGGACTGACCGAAGGCTCTGATTGTCCAATTTCTGAGAAACTTTTCCTCCCAGGAGCCCCTCGATTTCCCATTCTCCAGCCTGCCCCATCCTGGGTGGGAGCTGACCTTCCCTCCTCCCTGCCAGGGGCCTGGGGAAGCATTTTGGGGGCCAGAATTTGGAGCAGGGGTGCAGCAGGACCTCACAGGGCACGGAGGAGCCTCGGGGCAGGCACTGCTTTGTTCTCCTCTGAGCAGTGCAAGTGCAGACTAAAGAAAAACAGCCTTGAGCTCCAGGGGCAGACATGGATCGAGTTCCTGTGAAATTCCAGCACGGAATTCTCCCCTCCCCTTCAGGCTTTATGTAACCGTGTGTCCCTGGTGGAGGCTGGCATTAAGTATGCACATACATTACTTTAACAAGGTACCAAATAACAGATTTTAACACTTTGGCGGAGTGTCTGATGTTCAGCAGTCAGAACTAATGCAGTGTGTGCTTTACAATGAGGGAACAAAATGTGGGGAGGCCACGTCTAGGAAGCGTTTCAAAAACATGAATAAATCACCGAGCAGAGCTTTAAAGCTGCTCTGGAATCTGCATTTCCTCAGGGCCTCCAGGAGGGACATCGGATTTTGGGTTCTTCAGAGCCAAATCCCTTGAGCTCGGCCAGATCCCAGCACCAAGCAGAGCTCTGGGGCCAGCACTGGAACCACTGGGATTTGGGGATTTGGGGTCGGTGTTTTGGCAGGGTTTTCAGGCTGTTCCAGCTGCAGGCAGAGGGACTGGGGGTCCTGGGGAGGCCCAAGGTGGGCACTCAAGGCAGCAGTGCTGGGCTGGGGTGAGTGCAGAGCCTGCAGGAATCCACAGGGAACACCTCGGGCAGGGTTCTGCCTGCAGGAATCCAGCAGGAATCCAGCAGGAATCCAGCAGGAATCCAGCAGGAATTCAGCAGGAATCCAGCTGGAATTCAGAAGGAATCCAGCAGGAATCCAGCAGGAATCCAGCAGGAATCCAGCAGGAATCCAGCAGGAATTCAGCATCTCCCTTTCTGTGGGGCCTGTGCTCCCAAAGGCTGCTCCTCTCCCTGTCCCACACTGTCCCTGTCACTGGTCCCCCCTGGTGCTGTCCCCAGGCCACGCTGGAGCCACTGAGCTCCTGCCCAGGAGGATTTGGGAATTCCAGCAGGAATCCTGCTGAGCTCCTTTCCCAAGGCCAAGTGCAGCTCTCAGCACTTCCCCTTTGAAATGCAAACTCCTCAGTCTGAACCTCAGACCTTCTCCAGAGAAAAAGGGTCTGGACATGAAAGTCTTGTGTTTGGGATTGGGAATATTCCATGTTTATCCACATCCCAGTCCCACGATTTCACCTTATCTTACATTTGATGATCATGAAAAATAAAAGTCCAGAATGCAGCTTTTCCCCTCCCTAACGTCTCACACTGAAATATGAAAGCTTTTCAGGCAGATCTTAAAACCCTGCATAATTGTATAAAAGCAGCACTGAATCTGCAGTGGTTTGCACAGGAATAAGGAAGAAACTGAGAGCACTTTCCAGGCTTTCAAAAACTTTTTGCAGTTTTTCATTTAGATCTGTCTATGGCCCTGCATACTTTGATTTCCTCTAGTGGCATCAGCTCCACCCAAAACAAACAACTGTGAAGCCAGCAGAGAAAATGAAAATTGCTCCATGCTATGTACAGAGCAAACCAACCTTAACAGCATCTGGGATTGTACTGATCATCCTGAATTTTCCTTGTTTATAAATAAGGGATAAATACCAACTGTTACCATCCAGTGGGGAAAACTAAGAACGTGTTCCCTCCTCTCCACATCCCTGCTGGTTGTGTCACTCCTCTGTTTCCTCATTTCATCATCTGTGTAATAGGAATGCCACTGATTTTGAAAAGGATTTGGGAGGATAAATTAAAATTATGTGCTTTGCAGCATTTCAAAACTCATTTGACTTTCACTATCCTTTTTAGGTCCTTTAATGGTCATAGTGGAATATTGCAAATATGGAAATCTCTCCAACTATCTAAGAGGGAAACGAGGAGATTTCATTGCATACAAGGTAAGAAAATGAGGCTTTTCACAGTCACAAGGTGGGGAATCAACAACCACTGACAAAAGCTGGATTTGCTCTGCAGTGGCATTGAGGGACTTGGGTATTTCTGTGTGCACTTGATTTTCTCTCCACATTTCAATTTGTACAAGCAAGAAAAAGGATTTTTTTCCCTGCAGGATCTCACTGCTGTCCTCTCCCAGCACCTCCTAAAGAAATACTTGAGAGAGAGGGAATTACTCGTGAGATACTTCCCAGCATAAGGGAACACAGTAGTAGTGAAAAACTGGCATTAACTAAACTGGGAGAAGGTGAACCCTCCCAAAATACAAACCTGATTTGGGGATTTTTGTTTCTAGGCTCAGCCCCCAAAGTGAAAGCAGCTCTTCCTTTCCCCATGTGCTCATAGCCACCCTCTGTCCCTTCCCCTGTGCCAGCCCTGGAGCCTGAGCTGGAACAACTGGATTGTGGATATTCTGCATCAAAACCAAACTGTGCAGTTCTCTGCATCCACACAAACATCTGTGCCAGCACAGCTGGGCTGGGATAGGGCACAGGAGCAGAGATCAGTGCTGGGGAGGGATGGGAGGGACTCCTGCTCCTGAATATCCATGTGGAACAGGCTCTGTGATCCCAGCCCTGCCAGAAACTGCAGCCTCACCCAGATTAGGTTCCCAGACAATTCCATTATTATAATTATTATTGAAGCTATTGTGTACAGGCAGCAAAGTACACGAGGGCCTTGGTGTGAGGGAAGGAGGTTTTCCTGGTGCAGTCACTCAGAATTTTTCTCACTGTTGTTGCCATGAGCTGAGGTTTTCCCTCTCTCCCCAGCACAGACACATCAGTGCCCATCACGTGCTCACCTTGAGGGGGTTTTTAACATCCTCAGACATCCTAACATCCTAAACAAGAGAATTATAGCCCTTCTCTGCTCACCTCTCAGTCTTTCAGTAAATCTGATGTGGAATATTGCTGTCAGTGACAGGGGGATAATAATAAGGAATAAATAGGAAACCAGGCTTTATTAGTTGTGCTCTTCAGGGAACCCCATGCTCGAACAGGTTTGAGTTCATCTTCAGAGGACCCTTTCTCCTTATGCCATTCTGTCATTTTGAATCCTCAAGCACTGCATCAGGCAAAGCTAAAAATCAGGTTTCTGCCACTTCTAGTCCCAGGAAAACTCTGACCAAGGAGAGAAAAGCCTGGATGAATCCAACAGTGACTTGACTGAGCTGATCAAGAGGCGCCTCGAGAGTGTGGCCAGCACAGGCAGCTCTGCCAGCTCAGGATTTATTGAAGATAAGAGTTACAGTGACTCAGAAGATGATGAAGAAGGTAAAAGAACCCTACCTCATCCCAGACCTTTTGATGGAAAGATTTCTGTCACTTGGCTAGTGCCATACCCACTGTCGCACACTTTACAAGCCCTGACATGGCTTGGCTTGTTCCTGAAATCCCAAATTCTTTCTTTTGCCTGTTCCCCACCCCAGCTTTCTCACAAAAGAACTGGCAGCTCTGTATTGTGCACAAAGCTGCTCCTGTTGTGTGAGAGGAGAAACAGGAATGTTTTACCAGATTGGTGAGGTCACTCTGTCCCTGGGCTCCTCTCTATAAAGTTTCCCTCACTCCCATCCCCAGGTATTTTCTCCATAGCTAAATGAGTGACTAATGGATGAGAGAACTTCATTAATTACCTGATCTTCTGCCTCTGGGCCAGTGGTTGCTGTAACCCTGCAGAGATGTCCCACCAGCACTCAGGTGGCACCAGTGCCACGGGGTCTGGAGCTGTTGCTGCAGAGTTTGCCACGTCTCTGATCTCTCCTAGATGCTGAGGATCTGTACAAGAGGCCCCTGACTCTGGAGGATCTGATTTGCTACAGCTTCCAGGTGGCAAAAGGCATGGAGTTCCTCGCCTCCCGAAAAGTGAGCCCTTTTCACACTGAGTTCTCACTTCTTGCACGGTGTCTGACACGAAGGAACCCAAAACACACCTCAGAGCCTGAGAATCTGCTTGTTGCTCTTGTGTCGGAGTGCTGGAGATGGTGCTGGCTCTGGTGGATAAGCAGGAATTAGCTCTGAAGGGGTTATGAAGGAACATCCATCATGTTCTTGGCTGCAGGGACTGGCATCTGCCACAGGAGAGTTCACACAGGAGGAGAGAATGCAGATTGGGAGACAATTTGTGGAGCTGCCTCATAAATAAATGCAGAAGGGGCTTGAAGAGAAAGCTCCTTTTAGTGAGGGGAACAACAGCACTACTGAAAAATGAGGAGGGACTATCCAGTTATTCCTTTAGTTTTTGAGACGTGTTGGGGGCTGCCAGCAAAGTCAGCACCTCTTGGATAAACAAAGAGTAGTGTGTGGCCTGGGGAACACCTTTTTTAATAAATGCAGTGTAATCCATGGGCCAAAATGTGCACAAAACTGAGCCTGCATCACCCTCAGCCACCAGGGCAGCCCCCAGAGATCCTGAGCAGGGTTACCCCATCTCACACTCCTGGCCAAGGCAGTGCAGCTGATTTTTTGCCTCTCCCAGTTTTCCCAGTGATCAGCTAACTAGAAAATAGAACTCCCTTCCTTGTTGTAACTGCAGAGTTATCTCAGAAAAATCAGAAAACTGACTCCAGTATTGGCCTATTCCCTGAGTTATTCTCTCCTTTGCATCTCAGTGCATTTGGAGCAGGTTCCCATCACTGCTCCGAGCTGCTCCCAGTGCAGTTCCCTTCTCTCCCATTCCCAAAGAAGCTCTCCTGCTCCCAGCTGCAGCAGGAGCTCCCTGTGCAGCCCCCTCTGACCCCTGTGATTCCCTGGCAGTGCATCCATCGGGATCTGGCAGCCAGGAACATCCTCCTGTCCGAGAACAACGTGGTCAAGATCTGTGACTTCGGCCTGGCCAGGGATATTTATAAAGACCCCGACTACGTGAGGAAGGGAGATGTGAGTGCAAGGAGCTGCTCTCAGGTGGGGCTTGGGCAGCTCAGTAGCAGCAGATCTGCTCACCTGTTTTGTCTCTGGCTCTCAGGCACGGCTTCCACTCAAGTGGATGGCTCCAGAAGCAATTTTTGACAAAATTTACACCACGCAGAGTGACGTGTGGTCTTTCGGAGTGCTGCTGTGGGAAATCTTTTCTCTAGGTAAGAGTGGTTCCAAAGCCTTTTCTTTTCCTAATTTATGGCTGCTTAGCTAAGAAAAGCTTTTAACAAAAGGTGATCATGTGGGGCAGTGTTTCTGTTCCACTGAGGAGAAGTGCACAGTGCAGAGCAGGTGTAAAATAAATTTCACTGAGAACTCCACCTGACAAAGGACATGAAAACACTGGGGAGGGGGATCTAAAATCCAAATTCCTAACATTCGTATCCACTGAGAGCAGCAGAGCCCAGAGATAAAATGCAAGGCTGCTGGAGAGTGGGAGATTTCTTGGAGAGCAATGAAGAAGTTTCCCCCCAGACCATTCCTGCTCCAGGGAACCCCAGAGCTGCAGGGTCACCCTGCCATGGGCACAGTGGCTGCTGCTGCTGCTGGCAGCCCATGGAACACGAGCCCACACAGTGTTTTATCCCAGCTTCATCACCAACCCCACAAAATCTAAGATTTTCTAGGTAAGAAAAGGCAGCAGCTGCTGTTGGGTTGGTGCAAGGACCAGTGCTGGGCTCAGCCTAAACCCTTTTTGGCAGCAGACCCAAGTAGAACGTGGGCTCTTTTGGCTGCGTCATTTGCAAGCCACAACATTTCTAAAAGAATAATAATGATGTTCTTTATGTGCTGGAGATTTTATCCCAGGGTGCTGTTAGAAATCTCAGCCTTGCTGAGCTCTGGTTACTGTCCAGCAGATAAAGCTGTGAAACTCAGACACGCAGCCCTGCAGACACTTGGACTTTGCTGCTCTCAGATTCTCCTTGCAGAGTGGCAGGATTTGTTTTCCTGGGGGAATTTAGGAATGTCAGCTCTGGCTTTTTAATCAGCATTTGCAGACAAAAGAAAACAAGAAGCATTGTCAACTTAAGCTGCTGGATTTTAAAGCAAACTCTAATCTCCTTCTATCTTTAGTTCATGGATCAGTTGAAATTAATGATTGGGCTCATGATGCCAAGTGAAAATGCAAAGTCTGGAGCTCTTTCTATCCTAATCTTTATTTAGGGCTGGCTGCAAAATCATAACCCGCTCTCAGTCCAAGTCTTTGATTTGGACTTTTCCCTGCTCCACATCTGCAAACCAAGCAGAAAGTTCTCCCTCAAGAGGTTGAAACAAGTGGCAGCTCCTGCTTTCCCTGGGGCTCAGCCCTGTTTATTGGGGTGTTTATTTTGGAGTCTGTAACAGCATCACCTGCTGCAGGTTTAGAAACACCTCAGGAAGGCAAAGCTCCAGAATCACCAGGAATGCCCCTGTTTTACCAGATTATTCAGGAAGATGCTTTAGATCAGCACCTGGAGACACACTCAGGGGACAGGCTCTGCACTGGGAACAAAGGAAAGGAATGACAAATCCAAGGGGCACGGCAGGAACAAACTTTGTACCATTCCCAAAGGTCCTGACAGCGTTTAACAGCTGGCCTTTAATACTGAACACTCATACAAATCAACATCCACTCAGTGGAACTCACCTCTATTTTAATCCATTAAAAAAAAAAAAAACCACCACATTTTATCTGGGTTCTTTTAGCCCCTTTCTTGGCACTGTCCCCTTCTGAATTTGGAATCTCTGAAATGGCTGCAGGGGCTGCCACCCGTGCAGCAGCCTCTGCCCTGCCTGTGACGTAGATCACAAACTGCTTTCTCGGTCGGTGGCACAGGCTCCAAACCAGGCATTTTCCCTGAGAGGCTTTTTCATCCAGCTCATCCAGGCATGCCTGTGGTTTGGCACCGCTCACATCTGCAGCTCAAACGATAAATATTTAATTAAGGATTTGTGTCACTGATTGAATTCTCCCATATAAAAGTTTTGCAGATCAGTGAGAGCCGCGGGATGGGAGCTATTTGTGACAGCCACGGGGTGTGTTTTGGCTCCCATTTACAGCTGCTGCTCTCCCTGGGTCCCACACACTGAGCACCCTCTAAAAAGGGGGGAATTACTGATGAGGAAAATGCAGAGCTTGGTTTGGGTCCTTGCAGGGTCAGAAGCTGAGTGAAGGACAATGGGCTGCCTGCAGAAAGGCTGGCAGCCCGAACCTGCTTTGGTGATGCACGGGGAAAGCAGGACTTGAGGGAATATTAATTTCCACCTGGGGCTGAGTTTGCAACGAGCTTTAAATTATTCAAATGGGGTCAGCACACCTCGTGTCAGGTAGTGGCAGCAGTGTTTAACACATCCTGAAATCACTAACGGTGCAGAACGTCTCCTGGAATTTCAATGTGCACTGTTCCAAAAGCAATCAGAGATAATTATGTAAACAAGCAGTGCCTGGTAGTAACAGCAGCATCTCATTATCCCACTAAAATAGAACCGAGATCAAAAGAGGGCTCCCATATCCAATGCATGCCACATCTTTGAGCATTTTGGAGATTTCCCCTAAGGAAAACACCATGTGTAGGCCTCACACCATATGTTCCAGCCTACATTTCTCCCAAGCTGTCTCAGCATCCCAAATCCAAGTTATTAGACTGATCCCATGGTCCAGAGATAAAGACAGTGCTGAGCAGAAGTGGGAAAGGGAGAATTCCTTGTTTTTATGATCTGAGCTGCCTCCAGCTGGTCAGAGGTCAAAATATAAACTATCAAAAGATTCTGAAGCCAAAAATGAATCGTGGAGTGTTCAGGGGTTGGAATGGACCTTCAAGATGATCAAGTCCCAACCCCTCCTGCCATGGGCAGGAACCTCCCACTAAACCAAGTTGCTCAAGGCTTTCCCCAACCTGATTTTGGGCACTTCCAGGCTCGGGGCATCCCCAGTGGGCTGGGCAGCCTGTGCCAGTGTCTCACACCACCACAGTGAAATATTTCATCCTAATATTTAACCTCAATGTCCCTTCTTTCAGTTTGCCCATGGCTCCTCACCCTGCCACTGTTACCCTTTCCCTTCCCTGTGTTTGCTCTCACCAACCTCGTGCAGTTGTTCTGATCTGTGGTGTGACCAAAGGGAGAGAGCTCAGCTGTGAGATCAAGTGGAATTCTCCATCCCTGAGAGGAGCAGTTGATTCCCAGGTCATTCTGAGCATAATGAAAGGCTGGGGGCAGGAGTGGGAAGGGAAATCCAGGTGTAAAGCAGAAATGATGGTGCTGCCTATCTCCAGCTCACATAATTCCAGGAAACACTGTCAGCCCTGTGCTCTTGCCCATCAGGGAATCCAGCAGTGCTGTGGATAAGCATCCCTGGGCTCTGGATGTCCCATTTGTGCAGAGATTCCTTCTCAGGCAGTGCAGTTCTGCACACTGAGCAGCAGGTTCACAGAGCAGAGTAATTCTGGGAGCAGCCACACTTTGGCCCCTTCTTCGCTGCTTTATCCCAGAGATTCCTGATGTTCTCCTCGTGCCCCCAAGTGCACAGCACATGCTGGTGCTTCCAAATGGGGAAAAAAATTGCAGGAAATATGCAGGAATGTTATAGGCAGTAAATCACACACAGATTCCTCGAGGGCTGGATGCAGATTCCGTTCAATCTCCTATGTTAAGACTTGATTGAATTGTTTCCAAATTCATCATGCAGCCTCTGGGATGCCAAAATGTCCAAGGCAAGGGCTGTGCTGCATGGGAAGCCTTTGCTGAGGAGGGAAGTTACAACTCTTTTAGTTTTATGCACAGTAGCTTCAGTAACATTTCAAACGTCAGCTTAGACTTCTCCTGAATTTCACCTGTGAGCTCTGGATTTCTCAGACACCAGAGCACTCTCCAAACTTTTGTGGGAGTTACCACAAAGCTCCCAGCCCTTCACAGCACTAAACCTCCCCAATTTTGCCATGAGCTGTCCTGTCAGGGTTCAGCCAACACCCGAGTGGCACTCGAGGTGAAAAGCACTGAACACAGAGGCAGGGAAGAAAACAAGGCTGAAAAGCTGGAAGGTCACTGCCCAGGGAGTTTTCCCTGTAGGATAATGCAGATCCAGCAGCTGGTGAACCAGGAGAGGAGCAATTCCAAAGGAGCAATTCCACACCTGGGGTTGAGCCAAGGTTCTGGTGGTCCTTGGCAGGAGCCAGGTGCCCACAGCCCCCTGTGCCCTCACCCACAGGGGTTCTGAGGCAAGGAAGGGTGAGCAGGAGTTTCTCATCCCTGTGTATCCACTCAGGGCAGGATTTGGCAGGGAAACACTTTGGAAAACACCAAGTCACTCATTGAATGAGCTGAAACTTCTCTGCCACTGACCAAGAGACCATTTAAAGCCTTAAACTAGTAAAGTTTATTTCTCCTCTGCCCTGTTTTACCTTGGGGTGTCCCTGACTGTATCACAAGTGCTGAGGAAACAGCATGATCGAGGTCTCTAAAGAGACACAGTGAGCCTGGAACAGGTTTCCAAACAAAAGCTGTGCATTGTGAGTGACTGCAACTCCTCCTTCGCTCGAGCTCGTCCTGCTCGAATGCTCAGCAGAGATCCCCACCTGCCTGGGCTGGCAAACAGGGGCTGTGCCACCCCAAATCCCTCTCATTTCTCCCTGCAGGTGCCTCTCCATACCCCGGGGTCCAGATAGATGAGGATTTCTGCCGGCGGCTCAAGGAAGGCACCCGCATGAGATCTCCAGAATATTCCACTCCCGAAGTGTAAGAGCTGCTGGGTCCTGCTGGAGCTGAAACATCTCACAAAGGGATTGTGTGGAACTGGGGAGGGGGAGGAGGCCACAGCTGGGTGTTTTATTTCCAGTAAAGGTGTGGCTGAGAATATTTTGGGTGTCTGGCAGCACAGACTAATCCTAAGGACAGCCCAAGTCAGCCTGACCAGGAGATGATCAGATGCCCCTGGAGCTCAGATTTCACATTCTGTGACAGAAACCCACTACCCAAAGCCAACACTTACTCCAGCACCATCAGCAGTCAGACTCTAAGTTAGGTGAAAACCAAAATCCTGCAGGCTCAGCCGAGGCAGGAATATGGAAGCAAAAAGCATTTCCACATGGAAACTAAAACAGAATTTCAGCGTGTGCAGACCTGAACCTCTCTCCATCCAAAGACTGACCAAACCAAGCAGCAGTGGAATGAAGCAGATGGGAAGAAAATCTCCCATCCTTTCCCACTCTTAACCTCTGTTTTTGTTTGTTTTTAATTTCCTCCAGCTACCAGACAATGCTGGATTGCTGGCATGGGGTGCCCACGGAGAGACCGACGTTCACGGAGCTCGTGGAGCGCCTGGGGGATCTCCTGCAGGCCAACGTGCAGCAGGTACAGCAGGGCCCACCTTCCTGCAAGGAACGGGGCTTGGCCTGGACACTGTGCAAGTGCAGAGGGCAAGGACATCAAACACCACCAGGAGATTTCACTCCCTAGCAGAGCTCACAAGGAAAATGCCTGCTGGGATGAGTAAAGACAGTGTTAGCTACTCAAAAGTTAATTTTACTTCTCTATAATAATATATATTTATATATAATAATAATATATATAATATAATAATAATGAAAAGTTAATTTTTTCTCTACCACCTCCTGCACTTTGTCTCTCATTTTCCAAATTTAATGTTCACCAGTGCTCTTAAGAGCTTTGCAGTTACACAGCTTAAAGCACAGAAAGTCAGGTATGTCATGATTAATTTCATAATAGTTAAACCAGTTGTTTTCTTCTTCAGTAAGAACAACCAGACCAGTTATGCAATTGTCAATTTAATTGAAGAAGGAATCAAACGCTCTCCTCCAGCTCCTTCCTGTTTGTAAACAAATTTAGTGGAGCTGAGTTGAAGAGGGCCCAGTCTGCAATATGAAGAGCTTGTGAGTTTGATTCTATAACCAAAGTAAATTGAGGAGACATAAAAATCGTGATAAGGGAATAAGGCACTTAACTGCTTCTCAAAATTAAAAACAAAAAGAAAGAAGCCCCGGGAAATTTGGACAAATTGTTTCAGGAGCTGAAGGCAGAGTCATTGCTGAGGATTACTGCAGGGGGTAATGACAGTGCAGAGCTCATTACCATGTGCAGCAGCAGCTCCTGGGAAGGACAAGAAATTAAATCTTCTCAGGCTCCCATTTTAAGGCCTGGCTCTTCCCTGAGAAGCTCCTGAAGCTGAAGAGAACCAAGCAGTCTGCACCTGGGCCATTCCTCTGAGCAGGACTGGAATATCCCAGCCCATGCTCAGCCATCCCACACCTCAGCGCTCCCAAAGTGCCCCAGTTTCCTCCCACAAAGCCTCCTGCACAGTAATTCTCACAAGAAGTGTGCATTTTAACTGCCATGACTTCCACAGGGTGTGAGGAACATCACCATCACCTTGAGCAGACATCCCAGAGCTGAGTTTAAACACAGTTTAGTCCTTTCTCAGCACTAAGCTCTGTAGGATACAACAACCCCTAACATGTGTAATGCAGCACAAAATGAACCTCACCAGCTCTGTGCTCCTTTCTGTTCTTCATCTCACAGGATGGCAAAGACTACATTCCACTGAACATCACCTTGTGCCCAGATGGAGAATCCAACCCCAAAACCTGCCCTGTGGAAGAAACCTTGACCAGCGGGGTGAATCGCTGGAGTGCGGTGGAAACTGGGTGAGAAAAGCAGACACAGGCTGGGGGGGGAGAGAAACTTTTCACTGCCTGCTGCCCTCCCTTAATGTGGCTGGGGAAAGAATCAGACAAATTCATCAGGCTGTTGGTTGGTAGACACAAGAGGTGAAAAAAAGGGAAATAGTCCAGGAAACTGGGCTGAGAGAGGGTGGGACTGAGCTACAGCCTGGGTTTTGTGCTGACCCCTCGATTTTCCTGCTTTCAGCAGCAACAGCAAGAAGAGACCCCTGAGTGTGAAGACATTTGATGAGGTGCCAGTGGAAAAGGAGAAAGTGATGCATGAGGTAAGAGAGGCGACCCCAGCAGGCTCACAGCACCACCAACACAGCAGAGCTTTTGGGATCTCTTTGGTAGCTGAGAGCTTCAAACCAGGCAGAAGGTTTGGCCTCACACCCAGGGCTGGGTGACAACAAACAGGGAGCTGCGTTTCTCTTAGCAAATCCTCCAAAGAGGAGCTCTCGTGTGATGGCCCTGGCTTTGATCAGGCTGAGGGGCCTCATGTTACGTTTTTCAAGATGTTTTTCCACCATAAGAAAGTGGCAGCTCATTGAAATGAAGCTCTTTGAGGGAAATGTGTCCAGAGCACATTCTGGCTGGCTGGGACAGCAATCACTTGGTGGGAGTAAAGGTGTTCAGTTCAAGATTCAAGGTCCTGGTATTGATTCACACAAATGAGTTTAACCCTGGCTTTTCCTCACTGCAAATGAATGTATTTATTGCTTATTTGGGAGAGTGTTAAAGGGTTTAATTTTCCCTCCAGGGGAAAACAAAGGCTTGTTTTGTTACAGAATGAGGGTTCTGCTTGTTGGCTTCCTCTGAAATTACAGGTTGGGTTTTCTTTTTTAAAAAAAACCTGCAAGAACAGCTCCTGAATTGCCTCTGAGGTGCTGTCCCCACCTGCTGTGCCCTAAGGAGGGACCTTTGCAAGGCACAAATGCTCCAGGTGGATCAAAGCTCAGGGAGGAAGCCCGAATCCCTCAGGAATCCTCCTGGCACGAGAGGAGAACTCCCAGGGTGAGAGGAGCAGCACAGGAAAGGCTCCAGCTGCGAGTCCCTCTTGGACTGAGCCATTCCTCAGCCCAGCTCCCTTGGGAAGCTCCAATTCATCCTGGAAATATTTCATGTCCTTGTCAAACACAGCCCATTCCTCATTTGTTCACAGACTGAGGCCATTCTCGCCTCGAATTTTCCCAGATGGAATTCCTGCCTCTTTATCCGTGCATCTCAGGGATTAGGAGGCTTAGAAGTTTCCCTGGTCCCTGCATCTTCCCTTTGCAGGATAAAATCTGTCCCTGTGAATCACACAAAGACATTTGCTAGAGCAGTGCAGTCTCAGTGAGAGATTATTGCTGCCAGCATGAGCATTACCTGCCTGAGAGCTCCCTGCTCCTGGCATTTTCAAATAAGCCTTTCCACGAGGGGGGAAAAGTTTCCAAAAACTTTCCAAATACATCAAGAGATCAGGAATAAACTTGTTTTTCAACGAGGATCTTTTAAAGCAAAATCAGTGCGTGATTTTGGACAAAGCGCACTGTGGTTATTGAAGTTTTCCTAATTAGCAGCCCTGAATAGTCATCAGGTCATTATTTCAGAGAGCTGCACCACACCTTCCTGCCATTGTGCAATTATCTGCAATCTCTGTGCAGATTCTTTTAGCAGAGAATGCAGAGCAGCCCCAGATAAACTCTTCCTAGAGCTCATGTTTGAAGGGGAAACAGGCAAGATAAAAACCAGAGACAAGCTGGGTTTTACCAAAGGTTTGACAGACATCATTAATTCAGGATTTCACTTTATAAACTGGTTTATAAACTGATCTTATTAACAACTGATAGATGGCCAGAGCATGTATAAAAAGGCTTTGCTTGTTATTTATTGTTTGATGGGGTTATCTTTTATTTCTTGATCAATTTGAGTGGTAAAATAAGACTAAGGAGAGTTTCACTTCTACACTGAGGACTTTTTCTGTCTCAGTTTTGACAAATGCCCAGACGTGCAACTTTCCAGCAGCACAAAACATTTCAAATGCAAAGAAACCCCCAGACCATTTAATATTCTAAATTACTTAAAATGAGGACTGTGATGTCTGCGTCTTGTATAAACTCAGCTCAAAGTTTAACTGCAACCCCCAGACTCAGCTTTAAGTGCAGCAGAAGCACAACCCCAACTTTAATCAAGACAGTTCTGTTGGACAGCTCATAAAAAAATCCATAAAGGCCAGGGCCATCTATCTTTGCAAAGCACTTGCATTTACAAAATGCTGCTGAACCTCCACTTCCTTCAAACCAGGGTTTCTAATTGTGTATTTCCAGTAGGTATTTAGGGAGCTTTTCTTCCAGCCAGAATTACTGGAAATAATCTTTATGAGCCTCAGTCTGTTCCTATCTCAGCTCTCCAACTGCATGGTGCCCATATGTCACACTTAATATCACTTTCAGCCTTGAAAATGTCAAATTATTTCTTGCTACGTTCATTTTAAGGGTGCTCTTTGGAGATGCAGATCAAAAACTTTCATGTCACAAAAAACGAGGGAAACCTTCCCAGGCTCCAGAGCAGCAGCTCCAGGAGCACGGGGATCAAAACTGATAACACGAGCCTTGATAAGAGAATATCCTGCAGGATTGGTGTCCCAGCTGTCCCTGATGGTCCCTCCCTTTGCTCCTCAGGAATCAGACAGTGGGATGGTGCTGACCTCGGAGGAGATAAAAAGCCCCAAGAGGCTGGAAATCCGTTCCTGGCCCTATGGGATCATGGCTCTGGCGTGAGTACTCTGGGGGATTTCTTTTTCAGGCTCTTCTTCCATTCAGAGAAATGCTTTTGAAATTTGCAAGTTTGTTTCTGGTGGCAAAAGGAAACCTCTGGGTATCCAGGCAAGCTAAGAGGAGATGAACTCTGAATTTCAGTCCCATGACCAGAAAACCTTGGTAATGTGGTTTAAAGTCAAGGCCAGCAGATTTTGCAAATGGGAGATTATAGGAGGAAAAAATGAGAATATACAGGTCTAATTCACTGCCTCCCCAGTGTCCTCTCTTAGTGATGGAGCAAAGTTTGAAGAACTGGATTTATTAATCCAAAAGCTGCCATTTGTTAAATTTGTGTATATTTAACTCAGACAGAAGGAGTGGCATCTCTTCATGGGATGTGAGTAAAGTTAAAGGGCTGGTGCATAGCAAAGGGAATGCAGAGAATTCCCTAAATCCCAGCAACTCCACCACCCCTGGGTTGTGTTGTTCCCACCTGGTTCACAAAACCTGGGACAGGGTTTGCTGGTATTTTATCCACTCATAGTACAGAATACAGAAGATTAAAAGCAGATTTTTGGCTCTTTGCTCACAGTTCTTTGTGTTTTATAACACCCACACGGGCAGAGAGGTGACCCAGCAGTGAAAAAGGCCTTCTCCACCTTCCCAGCAACAACAGCCCATTTCACTGATCCAAATGTCAACACATGGCATTTCAAAGAATAACTGCCAAAAATACTTAAATTATTCTCTAGCAATGAATTCCTTGTCTATCCAGTTAATTAAGCTAATTACTGATTCCCCTGAAATCAACTGAGATTTGCATGAGTTTTCTCTGAAAAACTGAGGGACTCCTTGACCTTTCTCAGCAGAGCTTGTTCTACACCAAGTCCCTCCTTTCCTGCATTGAAGAGGAATGAGGGAGGAGGAGGATCCTGATGCCAGTTTGGATATTTGGGGACAGTTCCCAGGAGAGGGCACGGGCAGAGTGTGCAGGGGTTTGGAGGGGCTCACTCAGAGAGAAAAGCAGATGGAAGGGGCTTGCCTTGTCTTTTGATGCCTCAGAACATCAATTCCCTGATGTCTGAAGGAAGGAGAGGAGGGAAAGGAAGGAGGAGAGGAGAAAAAGGGAGAAGGAAAGGAGGAAAAAGCAGAAGGAATGGAGGAAAAAGGAAAAGGAGAGAAGCGAAAGGGAGAAGGAGAGGAGGGAAAGGGAGGAGAGGAGGAAAATGAGAAGGAGAGGAGGAAAAGAAGAAGGAGAAAAGGAAAAGGAAAAGGAGAAGGAGACGGAGAAGGAGAGGAGGAAAAGGAGAAGGAAAGGAGGAAAAGGGAAAAGGAGAGGAGGAAAAGGGAGAAGGAGAGGAGGAAAATGAGAAGGAGAGGAGGAAAAGGAGAAGGAGAGGAGGGAAGGGGAGGAGAGGAGGGAAAGAGAGGAGAGGAGGGAAAGGGAGAAGGAAAGGAGGAAAAGGAGAAGGAGAGGAGGAAAAGGAGAAGGAGAGGAGGAAAAGGAGAAGGAAAGGAGGAAAAGGGAGAAGGAAAGGAGGAAAAGGAGAAGGAAAGGAGGGAAAGGGAGAAGGACAGGAGGGAAGGGGAGGGGAGGAGAGGAGGAAAAGGGAGAAGGTTTCAAAAGGAAAGTTGGACAACACTACCAGGAGCACTAGAATGCTGTGGACTGTGCTGGATGGAAGTGTGGCCTCAGGAATGTGGCTGCCCAGCAGTTTTTTCCCTGTGGGGCTGGGCCTGGTGAGATTAGCAGAGATCCCACTCCATTTCCATGTTTTTACCCCCTGCACACACCCAGAGCATCCCTGCCAGCACAATCCATTGCTATGGAGACCGAGTGGCAGCAGCTCTAAATGTCAGGGGCTGCTTGGCTGCAGTGCTTCACCTGGGCTGATTCAGCCCTCTCCTGCCTGATGTCACAGTGACACAAATCCACTGGTGGGACTGATCCCTCTGGGGATTTCAGTCACCCACCCCTGACAGCTTTTCTCCTGTTTGGATAAAGAGTTGGCAGAGGAAGGTTCCCTCTCTGCCCTTTCTAGGCTTTCTCCTGGAAATGTGAAAAGTCAACACCCAGCCAGATGGAGAAACACAATTCCATAGCAGCCTGTTCTTCAGAGAATTCCAGGAAAACCTTCTGAACTGAGCAGGGCGCTGGCAGTGAATGTGAGGCTCTGTGGGGAGCAGTGAATCCCTGCCTGACTCCCCCATCCAGGCTCTCCCCACTTCCAGAGAACTTTTCCATGGGATTCCACCCACAGAGGTGTGGTTTTCCTCAGCCACATCCTGCCCTGAGTGTTGAGAAAGATTTTCCGTCAGATTTTGCTTTTTTGGGGGGTTTTTTTGAACCTTGCAGACCCTCCTTGGCACAAAGAGCAGCTCCAGCAGTGCCCAAAGAGCACCCCAAAACCTTTGAGGACAGGACACCCCTGGGTGCTCCTGAAATGATAAGTGGACAAACAAGGCTCCAAAGCCTGTGGAATAATCTGGAGAGGTCAGAAGGGAGTGTGGGTTTAAAGGGGAGATAAAGTCACCCTTGTTAATTGTGTATCTCTCTCTATCAAAAACATTTACCCTGGATCCTTTTCAAAGTCCTTTCTTTTCTAAAGCAAAGCTGTTCAAAGGCTTAGCATGTTTTCTAAACCAGGGTGGCTGCATTTATTATTTTTGCCAAAATCTCACTGTTTATTTATCCTGCATTAGTTCCTCTGCTGAGTTTAAAATTTGCCAACAGCATACACCATGGAGTGTCAGTGTCAGGAGTTTAGTGAGGGTGAATCTGATACTCTGGGCCTGGCCTAACTGTTAGGCTGGACTAACCAGGTCTGAGCTTTTCCTAGGGCTGAAATAGAGCAGGAAAGCTCTGAGCATTTTGTGCTGCTGAGCAAAGTCACAGCAGTAGCTGCAGTGGGAGAGGGAAGGATTGACTGGGATAACAACCCTGGAATCTGCATCCAGGGAAGCTCAGAACAGAGGGGTCTAATGAAGGGATGACTCTGGTGTCAGGTTCCATCTCATAACATCATCAGGCCCTGCCAAGCTCTGCTTTCAAATCCTCCCAGAGACTCTCTAATCAGGTTATTGTTTTCAATGCCAAAAGGTTTGGTATCTGCTCCGTTGTCCTCCCCCAGCCCTTCCCGTTCTCCCCCAAACTCAGTTCTCCTCTGCTGCTCTGAAATGCCTGATCTGGTTCTGGCCCAGGCCCCCGAGATCAGCTGAGCTCAGCTGATCCACTCTGGGCTCTGCCTTTGCCGAAGCCAGGCTGGGCCTGAGGCAAGGCAGGAATGCTGAAATGCTGGATTTTGCTCAAGAACAGCAGGCATTCGTGTCCAAACACAAAGAACACAAGGAAAATACAGCCAGGATTGGGCTGGAATCCTTTTGCACCTTCTCAGAGAAACGAGGCATGGGAACATGTTTGCTGCAGGGCAGAGTGGAGCTCAGAAGATAACAAACCCATTTATTGTTGTGTCGTGCAGCACCTTGCACTGTGGCCTGGCCTGAGCTCCCCAAAGCACAACTTGGAATGAGTAGCTGCTCAGCAGTTATGTAAAGCACTATTTTTTCAAGGATTATGCCCTGTGCTTATAGTACCAAGGACTGGGATGGGAATTGTCATTCCAGTCATCCAGAGGCTGTGGATTTGACTGCAGTGGTTTCCATCCCACTGCTTTTGGACAGGGACAGCTGAGCAGCCTGGCCACACGTGTGAGGGGACACAAGGGTGGCTTTGGCCTGAGAAAACTTTGTCACCTGCAGTTGGTATTTAAAAGTGGTTCCAAACAATGAATTCCTGAGCCAAACCCCTCGAGTTCTCCTTGCCAGCAGACTGCTGATGCACTGGGGCTGCCAGAGGGGAGCCCAGGATGAAATTCATCCTGCACAGCACTCAGCTGAAAATGCATTAAAGCAAGCTGTGAATCAGTCACAGAAGGGGGAAAAAACAAGCCTTTTATTTCTTTAATTGCAGAAACATTAAAATATTTTTTTTAAAAACACTCTTACTCTGAACCTCATTAAACACCTTTGAAAGCTCCTGCAAAGCCCTGAAGCTCCTCCATGTTATTAGGAGATGTAGCCATGAGACAAACTGCTCCACTTGGCAGCAACCAGCCCCATTTCTCATCTTTCCCTAAACACAGCTTCTGAACACAGCCAGGTTTCCTACATGGACTCAAAAGTCTGTTAGCTTTTGCTACTGAGAGCAAAATACTCGAGTTTCTTGTTGCAAGAGCAGCAGGAGCTGCTGCCCTTGGGGCTGGGACCCCTCCCTGCTCAGGGGGATTGTCCTGCAGCCATCCCTCCTTCTCCACACTCCTCTTCAAGTCATTGACCCCAACATTTAGATTAACAAAACTGGCTCCCTCTCACAGAAAAGAAACAGCTCCAGCAATGGTTTCTTTGGTGGTTTCAGTATTTTTCTACCTCCAAAATCTCTGGTTCTTACACGAGGAAGAAAAAGCCTCAGCAGGTCACTCAGGCCTTCAAGCTACTGTGGGATTACCCTCTGTGTATTCCAAACAGCTTTGGAACCTTCAGAGAGCTAAAAAGTTTGTGGAAGACTACTTAATATTCAGGCTGTGTCCCCAGACAGGACACCTTGTGCAAGGACAAACGAGTCCTCAGGGTGGTCACTGCAAAATGTGCCCGTTTGGGGTTGGGGGGGCAGCTGAATTCCAGCTGAATGTCCTGGCATTCCCACCTCAATCCCAGTGCTGGGCATGGTGGCAGCACTGCCAGGGCAGCCTGGGCTGGGACAGGATCATTCAGATCTACCTAAACTGAGCATCTCTGCTGCACTGTGGGGTCAGGCAGAGGCAGAGCAGTGAGGAAACACCTGGTGGGCAGGGCAGGGCCAGCCCTGAGAGCCTCTGAGCCAAGGACTGGCCAGTTTTAATGAAATTGAGTTCATTAATGATTCCTATTAGTGACTTCTGAGCTGCAGAGTTTGTGTGGTTAAACAACTCACACCCTTCCAGTCAGAGAGTGTTTGCTGGGGCTCAGGGAGGAGGCCCCTGCCTCACTCGGGTGAGTCCAGGTGACCCAGGCCAAAAAGGGGCTCTGGTGTCCCCTGGAGCCCCAAGCACTGACCACACTCAGGAGTGGGCTCTGAGGGGCTGGGGCAGCTCCTGAGGTGCCAAGGACAGATGGAAAAGGGATGGAGCAGCCTCATCCCCAGGAACAGCACCTGCACATCAGTGGCAGCAGCATGGAAGGGGAAACTGCAGAGCCCCACAGAGAGATTTAATTAGGAAATGCATTTAGATGGAAGGAACGGTGTTGGAATTTCAGTGCATTTTGGTCTGCCGTTAGCTGGCCAGTGACACAGCTTCCTTCTGGCCCACCCCACAGCTGTCTGCCTTTGGAGCAGATCGGAGATGGCACAGTTTGGGATCCTTCAAAGCCCAGCCTGACTGCAGCACCAGGCAGAGTTATTCCCAGATATCCAATCTGTGGGTCAGGAACCCAGCAGGAACACTTGCTGGGAGCCTACAGGGGGCTGAACAATTTCCAAGCCCTAATAACTCAGAGTTATGCAGGTTTGGGGGCCAAATTCAACAAATACTTTCAAGCTTCTCCCTGTCTCAGTGACAACTTTAATTCCTGGCAAATTGGAAGCCAGAGCTTCCATGGAATTGCCTGACACGAGTCAGTGGAATTGAGCAACAGAAAGAGAATTCCATAAATAAACAGTGAGGCAGAGCTGTGGTTCCATTGCTCTCGTCAGGGATGAATTTATCTTCAAACTGTTTGTGTGGAGAAGGGACAGCTGCCAAACCTGGGGAATACATCAGGAGTTTCCACTGGTGTTTCTCTCTGGACAATGGGGAAAAACTGAGCTGTGAAAGCAGAGGGTGCTGCATTTTTTGTTGAAGTTCTCAGGGTTACTTTTAGGGTTTCTGCTCTGCCACTCCACAGGTTGGGTTCCAATGCCTTGTGCAAGTCTGAAAGCAAAGGAGGAGCAGCTCTGCTCTATAAATCCTGCAGAAATCACAGAACCCAAGTTTGTTCCAAGCTTGTGGGACAGGGTGGGCTGGCTCTTACAGCTCAGGCTCACTTCCCAAAGCTGGAGATGCAAACCTGCCAGGAAAAGCCAGCCCAGCACACTGAAATCCCACCCTGAAATCAAACAGCCTGAGCAGAGCTGCAGCTGGGGGTTATGGCTGGGTTTGGCTGCACAGGAGCTTCGTGGCTGATGGACAGAACATCACCTCCCATTCCCCTCAGCAGAGAGCTGCAGGGTAGGGAATTCCCAGATGGAGCCTACAGGCTGTTCCTGCACAGAGCACAAACCTGTTCTACCCCAGACAGTGCTCTGAACACCTGGCATCTTCCCAGAACCAGCAAAAAATCTGATTTTCTTTTTTTTCTAATATAGTGACACTGGTTCTGTCAGCCAGTGACAACATCTGCAGCTTGTGGGAAAGCTGAAGCTTCTGACAGGTTCCATACTCAGAGGCAAGAGAGCAGAGCTCATAGAGTCCCAGCAGCAGAAGCCAGCAGGGCAGATTTTCCCTTTCCAGCTGAGGAGCTGTGTGTGGCCATCCAAGCTGCTCTGTGTGCTGTGCCACCACAGAGCAGGACACACACACAGCCCCTGTCCTGCATCTGCTCTTTCCTATTCCTCGGGCTGCTGGGGCTGCCTCCTGGCTTTGCTTTGTTCCCTGGAGCAGGATCTGCAGGGTCTGCTCTGTTCTCTTCCCAAAGCACCCAGAGAGCCCATGGGCAGCTGCTGGGGGCTGGGAGTGCTGCAGAAGTGCCAAGGAAATGAGTAATGAATTCTAGGGTTGTTGGATGAACTGTTGCCTGTTCAGATTTGGTTTAGGCTCATTAAAATGTAACTTTACACTACTTTAAACGCACGTGAAGTGCACACATGAAGAGCTTGGGCACTGCCTGGTTTTTCATTCTCCCAGGCACATTCAAGTCCCTCTGAGCTGAGGCTTGAGCAGGGCTGGGATGAGCCTGGGGCTGAGGTTCCTTCCCAAGTGCAGCAGCTCCAAAGCCACTCTCACCCTGGGATCCCTTTGAGAACCCCTCCATTTTCCAGGCCTCGTCCAGTGAATTGCTCACACAGCAGAAAACAAGGCTGGCAGAACATTATTTTAAAGGCAGCCTATGACAGAAAGAACCTTCTGGGTGCTCCACAGCCCCTCAGGGTCACTTTGTGGTACAAATCTTCTCAGGGTTCTCCTGCTTTTTACCCTGAGGCTGCTCCATGTGATGGAATTTGCTGTGTCCCACACCTCCATCACCTGAAGGAGGGAAGCAGGAGGTAAAAGCAGCTGGAATTCTGCAGAGCACTGCCTTTCACCACCCCTGGGTCAGGAATGTTAAAGGGCTGGGGAACCCAAAAGGGATTTTGCTCTGCACTGCCTGAGCATGTTCAACGCACACTCTTGCTCTAAATTAGAGTCTGTCAGAGATTATTCAGTATTTCATCCCTTGTTATGCTTCCAGAGAAGTCACAGCCTTCAGTTCTGCTCTCAGAAAAGTCAAATTTTTACTGACCTGTGTCAGAACAATGAGGGAGGATATCACTGTATGTACAGGACAGGTGCCTTCACAAGTAAGAGATCTGCAGTGCACTGAAATGTGGTGAGCTGAAAGGACAGGGCAGCAGGGCTGGAATTACTCCTAAGTCTACTTTTAAAACACAGAGCTATTTAAAATATCTATCTCAGTCTCCTTCATCCAATCAGTAAAATGTCACTGTCTTACAGGGTGCCTTAGAGGCAAATGGGAATTTTTATATATTTTGATTTTTAATACTTTTCCTATTTATATAATTTTTATATATATATATATATATATATATATATATAATATCTTTATATAAATGAATAATTAGTGAAAATTTTTTATATTTATTTTTTAATATCTTTCCTTCTGAAAGAAATAATTTTGATGATTAACCAAAGAGACAGAGTGGACACATCCCAATGTTTGTTCCCAACAGGCGCAGAGCTGTCAGCAGGAGCAAGGAATCCATCCTGTCTGAGCACGAGACTGTCAAGTACCAGCCAGCAGTGCAGGTGGAGGAGGACACCCTGGACTTCCCCCTGGAGGACTCAGTCCTGCTCCCCATGGATCCCAACCTGGAATGCCACAGCCCTCCCCCGGATTACAACTCTGTCATCCACTACTCGGCCCCCCCAGTGTAACCAGTGCCCCCAGCCCAGGCTGCTCCTCAGCCTCGCCAGCTTCTCCAGGGCCTGGCTGAAGCACAGGGGAATTCTCCCTGATAATGCTTTGCCTGGTTCTCCTGGCACGTCTGGGATGTGATTAGAAACTATTTCAGAGCATCTTCTCTCTTCTCTTTAAAGAGATCTGCGGTGGATTGATGACTTTCTGTCAGTCAGAGCTGTAGCAGGAGCTGAAACCCCGAGCTGCTGGAAGCCTGAGCTGCTGCAACCCCGAGCTGCTGCCTCTCCTTCCCCCAGCTGGGGCTGCTCCCTGGCACATCCCCAGGTTCCTGCACCCCCATCTGCTCCAGCAGGGTCCTGCTGAGCTGCTTGGGAGCACCAGCTTCAGCTGCTGGCCCTGACACATCCTGCAGGGATTGGGATCTGTGGGAAACAACAGCCACCCGTGAATGCTTTGGGCTTGGAGAAAAGCTGAAATCGAAACGTCCTTCCTAACTCGGGGTTTCACCTCCTGTGAATACTTCTGAAATATTTGGAAATCCAAGAGATTTTGGGTGCAATTTGGACTGAGTGATTTCCACTGCCCAGAGGATACACTGCAAAGGATGGCATGGCCCAGAGGATGCTGGCAGTGCTCGTGTGCCTGCTCTTCTGGGTGAAATCTGATCCCTGGGCTTTCCCCTTGCTCAAACAGCAGTTTATTCAGCAGACATGCAATAGGGAACCTTGCTGGAGATGCATCTGTAATGGTTGCAAGGCAAAAAATCACTGCTTGAAATAAGAACCTTCTTAACTCCAACAGAATTTCCCAGCTCACACGCACTCGTTTGTGTGGATGTGCAGAAAACTCTCATTAACAGCATGAGAGTTACACAAAAACTCACACAAACCCTTGAGGCACCAGCAGGGCAGCAGCATTTTTATGTTTCCTTCCTGCACACAAGATATTTACTGAAACAACACACAAAACAAAAAAACAAAAGAAGCATTTCCTCTGGGTTCTGTGGGGGTACCCAAGGGTTTGACCCTGGGGATCCCCGCCCTGTTAAGCTGCAAGCCCATGTGACACTTCTGTCTCTGACTGTCTTGCCAAGGTAAATACTGGTATCATATGCAAAGCCCCTCTTGGGGTCAGGGTAATTTGACATTTTTGTTGCAGCAGGGCCAAAAGCATCACAAATTCTCACGTGTGAGACGCTCACAGTGGGTTTGCTCCTGCCCCAAAGCTGCGTGGGGCAGGGACTGTGTGCCCAGTGCTGTGCATCATCACAGCAGCCTCAAAACTCAGCCAATAATCCTTGGCCTTTTATGGGCCCTGGAGCAATCTGAGCTGGAGTTCAGCATTTAGGAAGGGAAAGGTCTGTAGGGTGCAAGGAGAAAAAAATCCAGGATGAGCAAGATGTTCACTGACAGGAAGGGCTGCAACCTC
This sequence comes from Petroica traversi, assembly GCA_025920805.1. Classification (NCBI taxonomy): domain Eukaryota; kingdom Metazoa; phylum Chordata; class Aves; order Passeriformes; family Petroicidae; genus Petroica; species Petroica traversi. The sequence continues at coordinate 5,924,188 of JAHLSL010000175.1, read as the reverse complement.
CTGGTTACAAACTGATCCATGAATGGCTCCCTGTGCAGCTTCCTCCAAGCTCTGCACAACCCTCTCCTTTTCATGATTTGACTTCTTCAGCGGAAAAAGAACTTTTCCTCACGACTCAGACTAGAGGGAGATGAAATCCAAGCCTTGCAGAAGGATGGTGTTACCTTGGCAGCTGCACACCCTCGCAGCCAAGGAAGATTTTCTGCGTGAGTGCTTGCAGAGGAATCACAAACAAGCCTCAGGTATTGTCAGAGGGGAGAACAAACCTCCAAGCCCCAGCCCAGGTTAACTGTGAACGCTCAAGCACCTGAAGGGTGGGCTCTGGGAACTGCTCTGCTCCTTCTCCTTGGCTTCAGATCACTCATTAATCACCTGCAGCCCCTCCAGAGCCCGCTGCTCATAGAGCACCTGCTAGAAAGGTGTGGGCTGTGGTTGTTTTATGGTCATTTTGCACTGCTTTGTATTTTAGTACCTATTGTCAAGCAGAGCTGGTCATAGATGAGAAGAAACTACTGGAAAGAATTCTGGTGAGCCCCAGGAAGCTCACTGGATCAGTGTTTTATCAATCACTATTAGCTATCCATGGCTCTGATCAAGTCATCAATCAGTCCTTGTGGAAATAAATTATCGATGAGGCAGAGGAGAAGAAGGTGCAGACAGTGTGTGTGGCTGTGCTGCTGAGGGGCCCTTGGAGATGTTTGTTACTGCCCCTTGAGCTGGAGAAAACGGCATTGGAAACCCTTCACTGAGGAACTCTGAAACGTGGGTACAAAACCTGCAGCTGAGCTCTGTGTTTGGAGGAAGAACGGGAAACTCTGCTGGGTGAACCGAGCACGTGGCCCCCCTTCCCTGAGGGATCAGCTGTGGGGTTTCTCCAAGAGCAGGGCTTGGGGAGTGGACTTTGGGGAGCCAGGGCCCTTCTGGCTCTCAGTAACACAATCAGCACTTCTGAGATGGTGAAACAGGGCACAGGCTCCAGTGCTCGAGATGTTTAAAGCCCTGGTTGCCCTGAGAGCCCCAAGCTGAGGGCTCCTCTGCAGTGGCACATCCTGAGCAGATCCGAGTGTCCAGTGAGGGAAGGGACTGACTGATGTTTGAGCAGCTGTTTCCAATGTTTATTTCGAGTGGAAGATTATTTTTCCCCTCCTTATAGTAAATGTAACGAGCAAAAGTATTGCCTGAAAAGTATTATTGAGCGTATTCTATTTTATTTACTAATATTTCGTTCGTCCTTCTCTCACCTCCCTTAATTTAATTATTGTTCTCTTCTTCCAACGATGTATATAATGTACCCTGTAGCAACAAATATAGTAATTCTTTTATATGGTAAAATTTGTAACATTTTAGTCCTGAGAGAAAGAAATACCCAGATGTAACAGAGTTAAGTATTGTACTAAACATTTCACTAATGCTTGCAGGCCAGGCTCCAGTTTACAGTGCCCCACTAGTGCCATGGCACAGCAGCTCTCGTGGCTGGGAGTGTCTCTGCCTCTCACTTCTTCTCCACGTTTAGTTTCAGTTAGGAAACAGGAATCTGGAGGAATTTTGGCAGGTTTGTCTCGTTCCTGGAAGCGTCACCGTGTGCAGCTCGTGTTAAAGGGGAGGGAGGGATTTCCTCTGCCTGGGTGTTGATTGGAGGCTGGTGGGTTGGCTGGAGGATCAGAAGGGGTGAATTGTTTAAATGATGTGATGTTTATTATTTTTTCAGACTTCTCAGGGATTCTTACTCGACTCCTGTCTGCCAGCTGCTTCCTCTAACCTGAGCTCAGTGGCATCTGTATTAACTGTACCTCTGTTTCCTTTGGTGGTGCTCACTTCTGCTGGTTCTGTGCTCCTGGAAGCCCCAAGAATCAGGGCAAAGGAGCTCAGAGCTCTCCATGGGATTGTGTTGTCTCCTCTCCAGCAATCACCTCCCACTTAGGTGTCCAAGTGCCTTCACCTGCATGTTCTTGTTCAGGCTGGTGGTTGTTACAATCTCCTCTTTTCTCTACTTCTCATCTATTTCTTTTTATTTGCCCTCCCAGGCCCTTTGGATTGCTTTGCTCTGCCTTTTCCATAAGGTCAGGTATGGGCTGATTTCACTGCTGTTTATCCTGTGCTTGCAGAGGCTGAACTAGATCATCCACAGCGAGCTTTTTCACATTAAATCCTCACTATATAGCCAAGGAAAACTAGTTTGTGTTAGTTTGTCTGGAAGTCTCTTTGTGTCCTTCCCTGGATGGGAGAAGCTTTTTAATCTACTGATTTTTCAATAGTGGTGTCTGGAGCGAGGTGAAGGCTGGTGACTGTGTGAATCTGCTCTTTCCCAGAGTCCTTTCCTCAGACATTGAGGTTTCTGTAAGGTTCTCCCAAGGTATCCTCACAAGAAGGGGGTTCCCAGCAGGATCCCAGGAATTCAGCAAAACTCAGAGTGATAGTGTCAAACAAACCCCCTGGCTGCTCCAGGTGAGCACATTTAGGGCTCCTGCAGACCTCTCCTGCTCTGCTTGACATCCCACTGGCACAAACCACCTCTCCAGTCCCACTGGGCAAATTCCAGACACCCCAGAGCATCCGGGTGTTTCTCTCATTGGATTTGCTCTCTTGCCAGCTGCCCTGTAAGCCTGGAACTGGCCAGGCTGGTTTGTGATTTATCCCCTCACTGATCCTGCACGTCCTGTCCCAGCTCTGGGGTGTGGGCTGGGCTCCAGGATCCCTAAATCCCACCAGCACCGAGGGGACACACCAGGAGCTGTTTGCAGCAGCTCCAGAGCAAGAGAAGCATTATCAGGTATCCCTGAACACATGGGTGGCTCAGGATCAGTATCACACTCAGATCAGCCTGGAAGGTTTTTTCTTATCATACCGTGAGTGAAAAACACAAAAGACAGCAATAATCCTTTTTTTTCCTCCCTGAAAATGTAATGGCCAAACACTGGGATCCATTTTCCTGGGTTTTTACTCTGCCACAAAAAGAACAGAAAGAATTTTGCCAAAGTCATGGCACCAGCACCATCTCGCACAGGTGAAATTCAGGGAGGATTTGGGATTTGACCCTCTCAGGAGCCAGGCAGTGTTCAGGGGACTGTGGACTGTTGAGCCCAAGCACTGGGTGGGTTTGTTTGACATTGTTATTCCCATATTTTGTGGACATGGAATGGAGAACTTGCTGGCCTGGGCCAGTTGGGACCACAAGGGTTCCAGGGAGAGCAATGTGGGATGCACTGAGCAGTGTCCTGTTCTGTTAGCACTCAATTCATTTTTCCTTAGACCTTCAGTTGTCAAAGCAGCCACTGAAAACTGGGAAAAAAAACAGGAACTTGGGACCTACAGAAATAAACTAAGGAAAACTGGGAAAAGCCAGGAACTTGGGACTTACAGAAATAAACCAAGTGCCATGTCCAAACCACCAAGGAATGTTTGTCTGCCATGTTCCTGTCTGTCTGAAGAATGTATGCACTGAAAACAAGGCTTTCTTATGTAGTCAAGAATTGTACTGTATCTATTAACCAAAAAAAAAAATAAAAAGATTCTATATTTATACAGCTCAGGGCTCTTTTGTGTCATCTCTTGGTTTGAAAAGGGTTGTCCTTGAAGTAGAATAAAAATAAAGAGTGCAACAGTTTTGAGAGATTTTTACAAGGTGTAGATCTCATCCAAATTTCTCCAGGGGTGCCAAAGGTGGGACAGAGGCTGCCACCCTCTCCCTGCTCCGAGGGCACTGCTCACTGTGTTTGATTAAAAGGCTCACAGAGCTTCCCAAAAAATGGGCAGTTTGCTGGAGAAATGCATCAAAGCAGCTGCTGCCAAGAACAGCCCGTGGAACACAGACTTTGTGTCTGGTTACTTCTAAAACATCTCAGTAAAAGGGGCTGAGAGAAGAGAGAGTCAGAATTCTGCCTTCTAAGGGCAGCCCAAAGCGTGGTCAGTGCACAAGCCTGTGAAGATAATCTGCAGGACATGAGGGCACGTGGGGCTCGTTCAGCCTCAGAATCCCAGAAATGGTGTTGGATTTGGCTCGCCACAATATTTCAAAAAAGAACACAACTAAATAAATATGTTCTTGAATCCTCTTTTGAATAAACTCTGCACTGTTGAAATGCAGAATATTCCGTGCTCTCCTTTTGTACTGAAGGTTCAACATTCAGAATGCTCCCAGCTCCACCCGAGTGCAGCAGCCCTGCTGCCATTTTCCTCACCAGCTGGCTGGTTTTTCTGGAAAACCATTTCCCATTCCTCTTTCCACTTTGGTGGCACAGCAGGTAACTACCAGCAGATAAAATATGAGATTTTTTTTTTTTTTTTTTTTTACAGATTGACAAATGCTAATTTCTACTCACAGCTTAAAATAAATACTGGCATTAGGAAAGAAAGAAAAAAAAAAAAAAAGAAGTGTGTTAGAGTTTCAGAGCCATCCTTCCATTAGCAGCCTAAGAAGTTATGGGGCTGTGTGTTTTGCCAGTCACATTAAAAACCACGAAGCACTCAAGTCGCTTCAAACATTTTAGCTTCTCTTCATTCCCTGCTCCAAACAGTCCTGGAAGTAAGTGTCTAAATTATACATGTCATTTGAAATGCAGCAATCTCCTTTCATCCCCGTAATGAGCAGGAACATTCTCCTCTGTAAACTGAAGGGGTTTTAGGCCCTTATGTAAGGGTGAGTCACCGTGAGCCTTCCCGCGGAAACCGCGGCCCAAAGAGGGGGAGAAAATGAACCAAATTAACTCCTCTGAGCACCACGTGTGAGTTGTTAATCACACCCAGCTTGAGCTGCACGCTCGTGGAAGGGAGTTTGTTGTAGCAAAGGAGTTTGGGGGGGAAAGGGCAGCGTTTGGAAGGCAGAAATGGAGGTTTTGCTCTTCAGTCGCAACCAGGGGATGTAACTTCTCCATCCTTGCTTTTGCTGGGTGGGATGGAAAAGATTTTCGGTTTTACAGCAGCAGCAGCACAGAGAGAGGCCAGATCAGAAAATCTCAGCCTAAAGAATCAAAGCTTGGTGGCTTTGGGTGATAAGAACCCCAGGAGAAAATAGGGACTAGCAAGGGAAAGATTCAGGATTAAGATAAACAGATTTGGTGGCGGTGACATTAGAAAGCTGAGAAGAGAAGCTGATTTCCAGTCAGGTCCTTTTCCCTTCCTCCCATAATCAGACTTAACTTGAGAGGGTTTATAAAGTGCAGAGGCTTAGAAAGAGCAGAAAATGCAGTTGGCTCTCAGTGCTTTGGACATGCTGAGGCCATGGGCAGTAGGTGACAATGTTGTGTCAGAGCCTTCCCAAGGCTCCCAGCACACGTTCCATGGGCAGCTTTGGTGGCACACAGAATGTCCCCTGCTAGCTGCACTGGGGTGAGCTGGCTCTGGGTAGAGAGGGGAAGAAGCCCTGCAAGGGCCACAAAATAACCACTCTTTTATCAGCACAATTGGTGATGAGTGGCAGTTGTTCCTACAGCCTGAGGAGATTCATTAGAACTCCGAGAGCAGAAACTGCTCTGTCTGAACTCCTCCAGGGGCTCAGAAACCAAAACTGTATCCCAGGAAATCCCAGCTGTTCCCTTCACCTCCATCCATGAGGGACAAAGTGAGGCCTGTCTGCTCCTCTCCTCTCTGCAGGCAGCGAGGACTTTACTCCAGGTCTGCACTGACCAAAAGGGCAGAGGAATGTGGCTTCTAAATCCTTGTGCTCCAGATTTCAAGGAGAGGAAATCCTCTTCCTTTCCTCTTCCTTTCCGAGAGGGCTGTGGCTCCCAGGAAGTGACAGGACTGAAGCTGTCATAACATCAAATGAAATCAATGAAACAGTAAAATAAATTAGGAGAACCTTCCATATTCTTCCTGTGGGTTTGTCCCTTTGAGTACCGGATCCACTCAGAATCCCTGGGGCTGATTCCAGCCTCTTCCTCACTGAGCAGAAATAGCACCCAGTAAAGCGGAAATATTTCCTCTGAGTTTTAAGCTGTTCACCTCCTGAGTGCAGAGATTTTTCTTCAGAGTGTGAGCTGACCACAGAGGAGATACAGAGATGAGGTTATTGTGCCAGCCCTTCCCAGGCCCGTGAGCACACAGGAGGAGCTTTGGTTGAAAAGAGAACCTGCAGCACTCTGTGAAAAATGAGTAGTGCTCACAGGAAAGGGTAGCAATAGATGTCCACAGGGGGCTCTGGGCTAAATCCATGGGAAGGATTCTGCAGGAGCAAGCCCATCTCTTCCATGCTTTTAGGGCAAACAGGTGGTTCAGTCAGTTCAGTGATTTCACTGAGTGATCTGGCCCCTCCAAACAAAGGCAAAAAAGCCTCTTTAAGATATTAAGTGTGACATTAAGAACCTTATGGCGTTCACTGAGGACAAATCCTGCACTTGAGAAGGACCAAACTCTCCCTGTGACACATTTTGGGGCTGACTGAGGGGACAGACCCTGCTTTGTGCAGGAGGCTTGGGTTTGGACTTTTTGAGGTCCCTTCCAGGCTGAATATTCCAGGAGCCAAGCGTGAGTCATTGTTCCATCCTAGCAGGCAGTAAATCACCAGGAAAACCCCCGAGCCACACAGGCCTGGCCTTTCCAAACAGCAGAGATGGGGCTGGTGACTCACCTGGAGCCTCAGCAGAGCTCTGGGAATCCTGGAATGTGGAGTCTGCTAATAATTAATGACTTTTCTGTGGCCACAGAAAAGTCATTAATTATTAGCAGACTCCACAGCAAAGTGAAACAAAACCAATGGCATTTCTGTGGTATGAAGACAAGCCTAAGTTGGCTTTTCTAAGAACACTCCCAGGCAGTTTTATCTCACAGCTTCATTGACACTCCTGTGGCTTTTTTCTTTTCCTCCTGCTCCTCTGCTTCACTTGTCAGATAACAAACAGCACTCAGTGTTCTCTCATGGCAGAATTGATGCATTTGTCACGCCTAAATAGTGATATTAGACATTAGCTAATCACGTCCACTGTATTAATTGTGAACTGTCCACTTCCCTGAATCTTCTAGAGGGAGAAGATTCATAGTGCCAGGATCCTCTGGAAATTCTCAACTCCAAAATCAAATCAAATTTCTGAAATTTACAGAAAGTCTGTAAAAACCGGAGTCTTCTCCATTGCAGGTGAAGCAGGAATTTTTCTCTCTGATGTCATGCAGGGGAAAGAGGCCCAAACACCTGTCATTAATACCCTGATCCTTGTCTGAGTCAGACATGATGAGTGTTTCTGCTTTTGCCACGATTTTTTTCTCTTCATCTTTGTTACTGTGAAAACTTTCTGATTTCTGGCTTTTCCCTCTTGTCTTTGTTTCTTCCCCTGTAACTTTGTTAAAGAAAAATTCAAGCCTGACAGCAGGCAGGATCAAAGAGACCAGGAGCATAATGAAGTCCTTGTTTTCCCACTGAAGCAAGCTCATCCCTGGAACTCCCCCGTGCAGGGCTGTGCCTTCTGCCATTCCATGAGCAGGACCTTTTAAAGCTGGGACTGCACACTCAGTGATCCTCAGGGCCAGCAGAACCAACCTGGCATCTCTGGACACTCATCTTGGAACAGCAGTGGTTATTTTTAAACCAGACCATTGTCACAGTGAGCTCCTCAAAATCCCAAAGGTTAATTTGTTTTTCATAACCATGCATTACAACAAAAAAAACCAAAAACCAAAAAACAAAAACCAAACCCAAACAACAGGGGGAAAAAACCCAACAAAAACAACAACCAACCAAGAACTTTATTATTTTCTGGGAGAGTTTTAACCTTTTATTCATGTACATTTTTCCAAGCCAGCCCTGCACTGTTTATGCCCCGAGCTAGAGTGTCACAAGCCATCTTAGCAGGGAGCAGAACCACAGAGCCAAGCGGGGTAAGTTCAGGAGAGCAGGTGGAAGGGGGTGAGGAGCAGCAGTGTGGGGGATCAAGGTGATGGGTTCCATCCTCTTGTCTGCTGGAACGTCTGGGATGGACAGGATTGAATTCCTTCCCCCAAAGCCCCTGGAACAAGCCCCAAACCCCTCCTGACAATGTCACGTTGGAAGTGCAACACGACTTCAGAGAAGGACAGGAGGGTGGAGTGCAGCCAGAGCTCATCTCCCCAAGCTCTGAAGGAGCTGGATCCAAACCTGCCTGTCACAAAGGACTCCTTGCCTGGGGGATGGATCGCTGCTGAGCCCAAACTCTGGAGGTTACAGCAGCAATTCCTCCTGCTGTCAGGGTGACTCAGGGCCAGCTCAGACACTGACACCGATTGACTCAGCAGCTCTCCTCTGCTGAATGAGATTTCCCTCTGTGCTGATGGAACAGGGGCCTCGATGTCAATCTTGGGAACTCTGAGATCCCTGATGCCTCCAGGGTGTGGTAAGAAATGGGAAGCACCAACAGATTTCAAAGGAAAGTGAGGTTGCCTTCCTCTTCTTTGCACTTGGACCATCATTTCCTTCCAGGATGGAAAGTGCAGGAACTGAGGAGAAAATAAGTGCTGTTTTTCAGGTGTTTTTCTGCAGCTGGCCACGGTGCATTCCTTCTCTCTGCTCCCTGCATTTTACTGGGGCCAGGTCCTGCATCAAAGCTCCTTAAAGAGCCACAGAGAAGCACTGACCCTGCAGCTCTGTGTCTCTGAGAGCAGAAACACATCCCAGCCAAGGGAGGAAAGAAAATTCCCAGCTGACAAAGAGAAAAGCAGCTCCTAGATGTACCCAAGAACAAATTTTACCTGTTCAGAAATTTCTCCTGGACTCGAGTGGAACGCAGCTCTCCAAAGAAAAAATGTAATGTAATACTTCCCTAAATCATGCTCATAATTCCCTCCTCCTAACACTACCCAAGGGTGGTACAATTAACAATAATCTATTTATTAGGAGTTCATTTAGTATACAGGTGGCAGGGAGTTTTTTGTTTCAGCAAGACTAACACCCATCTGTTTTTCTGGTTTAAGCCCATTCAGTAAAGAGCAATATTTTAATTAAACACTAACAACTCTCTGAGTAGTTTGTGAGTAAAGAGGAGTGGAACAGAGGATGCACAGCCTGTTCATGCTGCCCTGCTCCAGCCTGATACGATGGGAAAAGAAAAGTTCTTACTTTCCCCTGAAAAAGGAAAGTAAGAATTCTTGGGAGCTGGAAAATCCAGTCAAGGGCAGCAGGATCTCAGTGCTGGGACATCAATAAATTTTGCCACATCCAGGATTCAGTTAAGTCCCCCCGAGCCCACCAGACAGAGCTGCAGTAAAATCTGGATTAGTGCACAGTCACACCACCTGATTCCCTCAGATTCAGTGCACAATTTTTCCTTCAGAAAATTCTCTCCTTTCCTGTTTCCATGCAAAGTGCCCCAAATGGTGCTGCAGGAGAGGGGTCTTCATTGGAGGGAAATCCAGAAACAGCCCCCACAAAAGAGCAAACCAGAGCAGACCATCACACCTGGCCTGGCTTTCTAGACATTCATTATTTTAGTTCCCCACTGTATTTGGGGGCTGGGGAATTTAGGCAATTCAAACCAAATGACAATGCAGAGAAGCACATTTGATTTTCTTTAAAGGCAGGCAAAGGCTGCAAAGCTTTCTGTGAGCAGAACACGAGTTACCTCCAAAAACATGAAAAATGCCAAAAAAGGACGGCATAAATCCCAAAATGGATTCATGACCCTCTTTTTGTTTTTAAAGACTCTTCAATATAAGAAATCTTGGAAGAAACCCTGCACAGGCTGCATTTTCTGGGGTTTCTCTCCCCACACTTCAGAATCCACCTCAGCATTCCAGCTGCTCCACCTGGGTTGGGATCAGTCTTTGCTGCTGCTCTGGAGGGGTCAGGCACATTTCTGGTTATTACTGACAGCAAAAGGTTCTCTCCTAGAAAACCAGAAGAGTTTAGGAGATCAGGGCAGGCCCAGACCAAGGACAGGCACAGGGGGTCTCTGGTACAAACCCAGCTCCCAGAATTTTTGCAGCTGTTTGATTCCTCTCCCCACCATGATGTGATTGTGAAGCTGTGCCAGGATGAAATTAGGAAAATGATCCTGCAGGGAGACAATTGGAATCAGGTTGGCAAAAGCAGCTCTTATTGATAGAAAGTAAAAGCTCTTAACTTGAATTTTTGCCATAAAGAAAAATTTCTTTTCTCCTGAATTATTCTATACTTCAGAGGAAATGAGCACAAGATATATTCCAGACAAGCTCCCATAAAAGGAAGAACTAGAATTGTACTTTTATTTTTCAATCTACATCCTCAAAAGTGACAGGAAGCATCAGATGAAGCATTTCCAGGGAGAAGTCGAAGGAAAACCACTTCCCAGGAGAAGTTTGTCACAAATGCCTGCAAAGAATGCTTGTTAGGAGTCCATTTTAATGAGGGATGAAAGGGACTGCAAAGAAGAGTCAATGAAATTTTAACACAGCTTCAATATTTACATTTGCTGGGGAACATCATTTGCTCACAGAACGACTGGAAGTGTTATAATGACACTTCATGTTTCAATATTTTTGTTTGCCACACAGATAAGAACGTGTGCACATTTGCAAAATCATCTCAATGCATCATCACTGCTTCTTACAGGGCTGAGCAAATGTGTGGAGACTTAAAAAAATCAGTAAAATATCAACTTTGATCAATTCAATACCTGTAAAGTTAGGCACTCATCTTCACAGGACAGGGAAATTACCATAGCTCTTTCCTGGAAAACTTATGGATTATGGGTATGGATTTATTAAATTGCTCAGACTTCTGTAGTTTTTCAGATGAAAGAGCCCGTCCAGGGGAAGGTTTGGTTTGTGTTAGATGATGTCTGCAGAGAAAAATCCTTTCAAAGAAGACTTGCAGGAGGCAAATGAGAATGTGCTGAATTTTTCCCAGGAGCAGACGTTGAAATCTTCAGGTTTTTAGGCTTGGAAATCCATCTGGAGATTTGGATAAGTGACTTTTTTAAGGTTTCATCACAGCCACTTCAAGGCACATCTAAAGGCAGGGAGAGTCCCTTTGTCACCCTGAGCTGAGCTCAGCTCTGGCAGGACAGACTCAAACCCTGCCCCACCAGAGCTGAGCCCAGCTCACCCAAACAGGGACAGAGCTGGGAGCCTGAGCAGTGCTGAAACCCAGCTCCCCTCCTGTCAGACTCACTTGGAAAGGTTTGAAGGCATTAAAAGGGCTCTGTGATCTCGGGTTGGTCTCTTCCCCACAGCTCCTGGCCCAAACGTTGACAATTCCTCCCTGAATTCCCAGCTGGAATTCAGAACTCTGTTCAGGCTGGGATCAATTTACTCAGCTCTGTATACAACATTATTGTATTATAATACATTATAATATAATATAATATTGTATTATAACATTATAATACAACATTATTGATCCAGAACATGCCACCTTTCTGGAAGTTCCTCCCTTAAAACTGATTTCCCTCAGATTTATTTTCTTGCTTCTTAGTAAGGATATTTCACTGGTTAATCCACCTGAATGAGCAGTCAGACTCTGGAAAGCCAAGGGAATGTGTAGAAGAAAGCAAGACTGCCTGAGAGTAAAAGACTGAACAAAACCCTAATTGCATTACTCTAAAAGTGCCAAGTATCTAAAAATATTAATTTTGGAAATTGGAGGAACTGGAGTTCTGCACTATTTTGTTAATTTTATTTATTATGTGATCGTTTCTGCTGAAATGTGCAGGTGTCTCAGGATGCCACCCACAGCACTTAAATATCAAACCAAAAATACTTTCCTGAACTGTTTGGCTGAGCATTCTCTGAAAAACATTGACAAAAGCACCTGTCAGAGCCAGGCTGGGGCAGAGTGGGGAAAGGGGAGGCAGGAACAGCTGAAGCCACCTTTGCTCTGCCCATCAGTGACTTCAGCAGCCTTTGGGCTGTTCCATCTTCCCTGGTTTTTAGAAGAGTTTTTGTGCACAGATAAAATACCTTTAATTCAGATGTTCTGGGGCCTCGTGTCCACTGAGCAAGAATGGGATGGGAACAAGGAAATTCTCATTTTTTCCTCCATTCCCCCAGCACTTCCAAGGCACAGTGTCCTTGCTTGCAATCTTCTTGCTGGCGATGCTTTTGTGAGGGTGCCTGGAGGCACCAGCAGTTTGTCATTTCAGCATCCACTCCTGCCCTTGGAAATCATTAAAATCCAGGACATCATTGGAATGGGAAATGAAACGTATTCTCCAACAAACCCTAAAACTGCTCGCGTTGCTGGCAGCTATGTTAAAACAAGGGTGTTCAAATAAAATTCCTATTAAAAAAAATTGAATTGAACTTTTCAATGGAATTAGATTTTCCTGAAATTTTATTAGCTGGCAGGTTCATAAACTACAACATAAACAAAGCAGGAAAACCAAATCATTCTTTATGAGCTAGAAAGAGGTAGCAAAGGGGACCAAAAAAAAAAGGGGAATCTTTTGAAATATTAAGTCTACAAATGGGAGTTTTATCTTCCTGACAGTAAATGGCTCCTACTGATTTGTTGAGGTTATAGGTTCATAAAATGTGGAGTAAAATGAGGTCTCAGCTGAATTCCAGCAGCTCCATTCCCATCCCAGTGCAGCATCCATAGCCTGGTGGTGCTGGCTTTTCCAGGATTCCCAGTGAGCACAGGGAATGGCAGAGGGATCCCAGCAGCAGGATCAGGGATCCAGCTTTGCCCAGCAGAAATTCCCCTGGGGAATGGCAGCCCCAGCTCCAGCCCACCCACCCCAACTCCTCTGGGCCAAGGAGCTCCACCTGCACTTCCCAAGCTGTGGGATTCAACTCTGTGGGATTTGGTTATGAGGGTAAAATAGAAGTGAGAGATCTCTAAAGATGGGTTTAGAGCATGGGAGTTTATTGTGAAAGAGCGTGGGTGTCAGAGGCTGCTGGGCTGCAAGACACAGCTCAGAGCAGGCCAGAGAGAGAGAGAGAAAGAGGCAAAAAGAGAGAGCAAAAAGAGAGCGATTTGCCATTTACAATACAATAAATCATCTTCTCTGTTGAATATTCTAATTCTCTTTAACCAATCTGAAACAAGCTACAAACTCTACAATATTTGCATGCAACCTATAAGAATCATCACATTACCATACGGGGTTATATTTTAACCTTAAAAAAACTGCTTTTGGGAATCTCTCCCAGGCAGGCAGGGTTTGCTCTGCCCTTTGGCCCTGCCTGGGCAGAGGGCATTGTTCTATCCAGAAGGAGGATTCCCTTCAGCCAGCTCTGCCATTGTTTCTTAGTTACTCTTCAACTCAAACCTTGTCTTCATCTCAATTTCGATTCTACTTTCCATATTTTCAGCATCTTTTGCAAGGTAATCATATCTATAAGGCTTTCCTATTTCATCTTGCCCAACACCAAGCTCTGTCTCACACCAAGAACTCTCCATGACCCAAAGGTCCCTCCTGGCCTTGTAGTCACAAATAAGCAAGAAAGTTCTCGGCTGATTTTGAAGAATTTCCTTTTGACCCTTGCAGGATTAAATCCTCAGGGATTATTTTGCCTTCCCTCCTCCTGCATTTGGAATTAAATTCATTTTCTTCACCTCTCTCCTCAAAGTGCCACTCAGTAATTCCAACCACACAGCTCTCCAGAAGAGGCTGCATTCCAGAGCAGGGGAAAATCCCAGTTTTCTGTAAGCGATTTTGTAGAGAAGAGTGCTTCAGTCTGAAAAGCACTGGGAAAGTATTGTTTTCAAAGACTTAATTGCAATTGAAGGGCAATGCCCAATTCTCTGTCACCCTCAGTGCACGCACACTGCTCATCCCTCCAGCATCACAGGCTGGAAATTCTCTCCACTGCTGCTCAGCAGGTGAACCCACCGCTCTGGGAGCTTATAGGAATTTACTAAATATAAACAGCTGCTTCTATTTATCAGCTCAGTTCTGTGGTTCTGCACTTACTCAGCAAAATTATCCAAACAATGGCTTTGCCTTTGGGAATTGGTTGCCACAAACAAACGAGAGAGAAATGAAACAGTCCGAGGTCAGCCAGTTCTTTGACCAGGGCACAGGATTCAAACGTGTCTGAAATAACTCTGTGTCCCTAAATAACCACCAGCAATTCTGGAGCAGTGTTTTAAGAGTTTGAAAATGAAGGGAGAGGCTTCTGGTGGAAGCTGTGGATTATGGAAGAGGATAAAGGGTCATTCAGCAAGGTTTACATCCTCTTATCTATAGGGTAGAGATAACGTTATAAGCTTCTTGCTGTCCCCTCATTAATAACATCATTAATGCTAATACAGATTAATCTTTTACCAGGACAATCTTCCAGAACAGTCTGATTGTGTTTGAAGAGCAATTTCAAGCCAACCCCTCTTGTTTCCCAGGTGCTGTGGAAGGTTCAGCTCCACCTGCAGCTTTCCAGGAGCAGATGTGGGAAGGGGAACACTGTCAGGGCAGTGAGGGGTGCAGACCCTTTGCTGGTTGCTGTTCCTGCCCAATAAATGCATTTATAATTCCAGAAAATGAGCCAGGTCATGGGGGCTGTGGTGGGAAGGGCTGCTGTGAAATAACCTCTCCAAAGAGTGTGAGGAACGTTGTCGTGCTGAAGCTGAGGGTCAGGCTGTCCTAACTCCCAACATTTGTGCATATTCAGCAGTGACTCATGGAATTATGAGCCAGGGCTGGTGACCTGCAGGGATTCAGTGAGAGCCAAAAGGGAGCTGAGCATTTGTGTGGGTAATTAGAACGTCCACATTTAGAAAGGGTCAAAGAAATACAGTGTTAGAGGAGAAATAAAAAACTATTGTAGTTCAAAGTCAGAAAACATGAGAAAAAAATTCCCAGAAGTTGTTTTTTACATTTTCATCCTATTAGCAACTTTGTGCACCTTTCCCTGAAACCTGTGGTGCTGGAAAATGCTGGGAATGAAATGTAGCAGCAAGGAGCTCTTTGGGACAGGTTTGAGTCCTGTGCTCTCATGTAACAAACAACTTGAAAATACTCATTGTGAATCGAGAAATGAAAAATCTCATCTACCTGTCCTGACAGTGAAGAAATCACTTTCTGAGAAGCATCTGGGAGACTCGAGTCTGAGCAATGGGAAGTGTCTGTACAACCTGTAATGATCCAGCCCCATCCCAGTGCCCTGATCGGGAACACCCCCAGGGCATTTGTAAATCCCAGCACCATGCAATCCTTTTTCCCTGTATTCCCACCCTTTCCCCCTGCATTCCCACCCTTTTTCCCTGTATTCCCACCCTTTTTCCCT